>JAASFW010000562.1:0-15752 GCA_023334005.1 Globisporangium orthogonon
GAGAAGCCGGCGGTGATCGATGCGCGTGGCCCGAGCAAGATGATCGACTGCGCCGAGCCGAAGGCCACCTCCACGTTCGCGCTCTGCGACGCGACCAAGCCGATCACGCTCGGCGCCTACGTTGCTCCTGGCTCCGCCACGACGCCTGCGCCGACGACGTCCACTCCGGTTGGTCAGACCACGCCTGCGCCGACGACGTCCACCCCGGTTGGCCAGACCACGCCGGCGCCGACGACGTCCACTCCGGTTGGCCAGACCACGCCTGCGCCGACGACGTCCACCCCGGTTGGCCAGACCACGCCGGCGCCGGTTGTGAAGCCGAGCTGCTAAGCCATGTGCGAGCTCGCTCCACGTGGCGCTGCTGCTGAGCGGCGTCTCCCCAACTTGAATGATGCGTTCCGGTTGAAGGAACTGCAGACGACATCGTCGTAGGAGGTAGCTGTAGCTCTCGGCTGCATCTGCGTCTGCATGCTCTGGTGTCGGTTATCAACAACAAGAAGGACGAGACTGCCGTGTACCTCGACCTCGTTCGTTCATCTTCGTCTCGTTAGCGTCCGATCTGGTTGTTCCCTCGACGCGGTCTCATTCTGCCACCGCTGTGCCACTCCAGTCACGTTCCTGTTCTTTCGCGCTTGGAGGTCGATCGACCGATCCCTCGCGTGTTCGTGTCTGCACAGTAAGTTAACGGAGTCGGGGCTGGCGAACATGTACACTCGAGCTTTCCCTCCACTCGAGGACACTGTACTCTCGGGGGAGCGCGACAAGAAATGAATGAGACCACCTCGAGGTCGCTCGTCTTCGTAGAGGGCACCGAGCGAGCATGATCGCCAACACAGTCGCCGTGGCCGACCAGACTCTTCTCCACATTCCGACGCATACCTTCCTTCCTAGCCAGCAGCGGGAAGCTAGCTAGCGACAGAATCCCAGCGTTTAGACAGCAAAACGAGCGCACAGCTTGCTGATGTGTCCCTGCGCCATCACCGCTGGCGATGGCGACGATGGCGACGATGGCGGTCGACAGGAGGGAGACAAACGAGCGAGGGAGCGAGAAGACAGCCGCCCCTCAAACAGGATGCGAGAGGTGAAAAGAGTCATCGGAGATCGTCCCGGCGCTGGAGCGTGAGCTAATGCGCGCACGCGACGAGCCTGCTCGCCGTCGCTCTGTTGAATGTTGTCGTAGCCAGGCTGGCAGCGCGCATGTAGCAAGTTCGGAGGTCTTGTCGAGATCGAGTCGGTCGGAGAAACAGCAGCTCACTCGCGCGCAACGCTTCCCCGTTCGACGTACACGAAGGAAGCTGTGACAGTTAGCGCTCTTCTCTTCTTTGCCACCGTTCGAGTCGAAGTGATGACTTTCCATCGCCTCGCAAAGTGGTCTCGAGCTCATCCAGAGAATCAGGCGTGAGTCAACGCGATCCGGCAAATCCCGCTCGACTCGGCGACGATGCCGTGCCTGCACGCGCGCAGCAGTCAACCTCGTCGCCTGTCATCCCTGTTGCTGGCTTTGATTTCCGGCCTCCCGGGAGCGAGCGAGTGGGACGCACAGAGTCGACGCCGAGCGCCAAACGCCTCCTTTACGCAGCGACCACCATTGGAGACCGCAACCAAGTTGCTCCCTCTTCCCGGTCGCCGTGTTACTTCCTCCTGCCAGCGATCTTCTGGCCGTGAGTCTCTTCCAGCTGGCATCGACGTCTTCGTGCTCGCGTGAGAGGGCAGCCAACTGGTTGACTGACTGGTTGACGAACTGCTGCTACTACTGCTCTCTCTCTTTTTCTCTCTCTTGCCACAACCGCACTTGCATCCTCGCGCTCAAGTCGCCTTCGCTCCTCGTTCTCGCCACCGAGTCAAGCAAGATGTTCTTCTCCAAGACCTCTGCGCTCGTCGCCGTGTGCGTGGCCGCCGCGGCGAACCTCCAGTCCGCGACCGCTGTCGACTACCTCGGCGGCTGGCTGCCGACGCCGCCCAAGCAGCAGTGTGTCGACATCTGCGTCAACTCGAAGGCGGCGCCGACGTGCCCGACGAACGATGCCGACTGCCTGACCAAGAAGCAGCGCCCGCGTGACTACGACTACCTCCTGCTCGAGCAGCTCTACATCCCGCAGTTCTGCCGCGACCTGCTCAAGGGCGTCGACAGCACGATCTCGCACCAGAACGTGCTGCCGTACCCGAACGGCATCCGATGCAAGGTGGACCAGGCCAAGCCGCAGATGACCATCCACGGACTCTGGCCGAACTACAACGCCGGCTACGCCGGCTGCTGCAACGTGAGCGACACCGTGAGCAACCACCCGTACAACGCGAAGAACTTTGCGCGCGGCCACACGCAGCTGCTCGCGGACATGAAGCGTGAGTGGATCGACCCGACGCAGGCAAACGAGTACGACTCGCTCTGCGAGATCTACAACCACGAGTTCCAGAAGCACGGCATCTGCTACGGTGCGTTCGGCGACAACTGGGACCAGAGTGCCGCGACGTACTTCCGCGCGACCCTCAACGCGGCCGCGACGATCAAGACGGCCACCGCGCAGCTCAACGACTGGGCCAAGCTCGCGACGCCCGCGACCACGCTCACTGCGATCAAGGCGCTGTACCCTAAGCAGGTGCAGGTGCTCTGCTCGGGCGTCGACGGCGGCAACCAGCTCTCGGCCATCCGCTCGTGCTACAAGAAGCCCGATGTGTACGGCAACAAGGCGCCGTTCATCCCGATTGACTGCGCGGACGCCACCAAGTCGAGCGCCTTCATCCCGTGCGACGGCACCGTGCCGGTCACGCTCGACAAGTACGTCGCCCCGCAGTAAGCAGTGCTGCCGGCTGCGACTTGGCGCTCTTTGTATACCACGTGGCTACGTAGAAACGAACCTGGCAGCGCATGGTGCGGCAGGTAGACAAGCATATCAGTGCGTGAATGAGCCATCCCATCATCCATCCGACCATGCTCCTTGTTGCGATCGTCTCCGTTTGTCAAGCTCATCGAGTCGACAGACAAACTGGCGTCGAAACGCACGAGCTCTATCCAGCTCAAGCAGACAGACAGATGAGGTCAGGAGAACACGGCACTTCCCCACATCCCAGACAAAGACTGGGTCATGACACCCGTTGGATAAATTACACGCACGCGTGGGCTGGTTGGCTGCCCAAACATCCGACGCCCATCCACATCTTCATCACTCGCTGCATGGTTGTTCATGCTTCTGCTGCTGCTCTCCTCACTGCTGGGGGTTCTGTGCGTTCTTCTTCACAATCATCTGCTCCGCCTGAATCGCGGTGATCGCGACGGTCGTGATGATATCCTTGACCGTGGCGCCGCGACTGAGGTCGTTCACGGGCTTGCGCAGTCCCTGGAGCATCGGGCCCATGGCGACGCACTGCGTGCTCTGCTGCACGGCCTTGTACGTGTTGTTGCCGGTGTTCAGGTCCGGGAAGATGAGCACGTTGGCGCGGCCGCCGACGCGTGCGCCGCTCGAGTCGGCCTTGAGCTTCTGCTTGGCGATCGCCGCGTCCACCGCCGCGTCGTACTGGATCGGGCCGTAGATGTCGAGGTCCGGGCGCATCTTCTGCGCGAGCGCGGTCGCCTCACGCACCTTGTCGATGATCGGCCCCGTGTTCGAGTCCCCCGTCGCGTACGACAGCAGTGCCACACGCGGGATCATGCCAAAGGCCTCGGCACTCTCGGCGCTTGTGACCGCGATGTTCGCGAGCTCCGCGGCGGTCGGGTTCGTGTTCACGGCGCAGTCGCCGTAGATGCGCACACCGTCCTCGAGGCACATGAAGAAGACGCTCGAGACGAGAGGCCGTGCCGGGTCCGTCTTGATAAGCTGGAGCGCCGGGCGGATCGTGTTCGCCGTCGTGTGGCATGCGCCCGAGACCATGCCGTCCGCATCGCCGCACTCAACCATGAGCGTGCCAAAGTACGTCTCCTCGGCGGCCGTCTCGCGCGCGATCTCCGGCGTCATGCCCTTGTGCTTGCGCTTCTCATACAGGTGCGTCGCGTAACGCTCGAGCTGGTCGCTCTCGAGTGTATTGATGATATTCGCGCCTGAGAGATCGAGGTTGAGGGTCTTGGCGTGCACGCGGATCTCCTCCGGGTTCCCGAGGATCGTAAGCTTCGCGAGGCGGTGGCGCAGCACCTCGTCGGCGGCCTGCAGGACGCGGATGTCGTTGCCCTCGGTGAGCACCACGTGGCGCTGTACGGCGCGCGCCTTGTTCAGCACAAAGTGCTGGAAGTGCTTAGGCGAGCGGTGCAGCACGACGCCCTCGTCCAGCTCGCCGATGAGCATCTCCTTCTCGATGAACTCGTCAAAGAGGTTCTTGCACTGGTTGATCTTGCGCACACTCGTGGGCAAGATGTCGGTCGACACGCGGCTCACGGCGGTCGCCGTGCTGTACGTGTCGTGCGGCACGACGAAGATCGGGATCGAGAGCCCCGTCTTGTCGAGCTCCTCGACGCCCTGCAGGATCTCGTGCGTGTTGCTGTGCGGGTAGTCGCCGTTCGTGAGCACGATGCCCGCGACGTTCGGGAGCACGCCCGGAATACGCGACGCGAGCAGCCCGAGCAGGATGTCGGACCGGTCGGCCGACGTGATCACGAGGATGCCGTCGCGGTACTTCTTGAGATGGGCGAAGAGATCGCGCAGGTGGCTCGACGCGACGACCGCGTCCGACACGACCACGTTGTTCGAGATGGCCGTCGCACCGAAGAGCTGCTTGGCGCCGAGCTTGTATGCAACTTCGTTCAGGCGCTTGGACGCGAGGAACTCGTCGCGCGGCAAGAAGCCGAGGAACGGCAGCCCCCGCGCAGCCATCACAGCGCGCAACTTGTCGCGCGTCGCGTGCGGATCCGCGGCGCGCACGCGGTTCGCGATCAGACCGAAGAACGTAAGCCCTGCGGCCTCGACTTGCTCCTTGCCGCGCGCCGTGCGCGCCGCGATCTCCTCCACGAGGTCGCCGTTCGTGAGCGTAGTCTTGGCAAAGTCCGTGAGCAGCAGCACGGGGGCGCCGAGCGCGCGCGCGATGTCCACGTTAATCTTCCAGCTCATGGCCGACTCGTGCTCCGTGACCGGCGAGCCCTCGATGATCATGAAGTCGTGGTCTTGCTTACACTTCTCAAAGGCCGTGAGGATCTCCTCGACCAGGTCGTCTGCCCGGCCCGATAGCCAGTACTCGAGTGCGCGCTCGCTCGTGACGCCGCACACCTCGCTCTTCTGATGCGGCAGCTCGAGCTCACTGAGCATCAGCTCCACGTGGTGGTCTTGCGTCGCAGCCGACACGCTCGGCGCCACCGGCCGGAAGTACCCGACCGACGAGAACTTCTGCTCGAGCGTGTTTGCGAGCCCGAGCAGCACGGGCGACATCTTCTGTGTGTACGCGGTCGACGTCACGTACAGGCACTCCACCGGCACGCGTCCTGCGTGCGTTTCGCCAGTATGCGCGCGTTACGTCAGCACCCAGCGTCTCTCTCCCGCCCTCTCTCTCTCTCTCTCTCTCTCTCTCTCTCTCTCTCTCTCCTAGCTAAACCCACCTTGCGCGAGCGCCGCCTCCGTGAGCGCGCGGCTGTGCGCCGCCCAGTGGCGGGCAGTCAGCTGCGCGGCCGCCGCCGTCGCGCGGCGCAGCGAGCGCTTGCAGTGCCACATGGCGTGTCCGGTCTGCTTGGTGCTGGCGCCTGGGCTTGGATGTGAGCAGCACGCGGCGAATCTTGGAATGAGGAGGCTGGGCAGCTGCTAGTGACGAAAACGAGGGACCGCCGCCGCCCAATCCACTCGGCTCGGTGCTCGCTCGTCGCATGTACAGAGCCAACGACACGCGCCCATCCTGTCGACGAGCGAGCGAGCGGCCGGCGGCTGGCGACGCGCAGCGCGTCGAGCGCGTGGCGCGCCAACCAGCGACGCGCCAGCCGCGTCGGCTTGTCACATGCGCGCGCGCGGCCATGTGGTAGACGAAGCAGCGACGCCTCCGCCGGCTGCTGCGGCTGGGGCCGTGCGTCATTGGTGGGTGGAGACGGGAGGCCACGCATTGCGAATCGCTCGCGCGCCGGCCCTGGGGACTCCCCTGGGGGCTCGCGCGCGCCGGCCATACACCACTCACCCCACACGCGCTCTCCTGCCTGCAGGTGCTTTCGCGTTCTGTGCTCTTTATCATCTCTCGCGCTCCCTCTCTACTCTCTCACTCTCTGCTGTCACGCGGCGACGCGCAATACGACGGCGCGCCGGCCGCTGCTCGCGCCCTGCTTCCTTCCTTCTCTCCTTCCTTCTCTCCTTCCTTTCCTCCCTCTCGGCCGCTTGCAGCGAGAGCGAACCAGCGAGAAACACACGCGCAGACGCCGTCGGGAGCCTCGGCTGCGACGCGCGGGCGGATGCGTGGAATGCGCACGCGCGCCCGGCACGTCGCCGCTCGCTCGCTCGCCCAGGCGACGACTGCAAGTGAGGAAGGACCTTCGCGCTCCCCACTCACTCGCTCGCTGCTCTCGCCACGGCGCCAGCGCGCACTCACGCGCCCTCGCGCTCAGCCTCGCTCGCCGCCTCTCTAGATGGAGAACTCGTTGAAGGTCGACTTGTCGCGGTTCTTCTTCTTGCTCTTGGCCTTGAGCGCCTCCTCGCGCGCGATCCGCACGGCCGACGACTCGCTCTTCTTCTTCTTGCCGCCCTTGCTCTTGAGCACGCTCTTGATGTCCACGATCGCCGGCGTCTCCTCCTGCGCCTCGCCCGCGGGCTTGGCGTCAGAGGCCGCCGCCGGCTTCTTCTTGCCGCTCTTCTTCTTCTTCTTGGACGCGTCCGCCGCGCCCGCCGCCTCCGGCTCGGGCTTCTTCTCCTCCTCCTTCTTCTCCTCCTTCGCGGGCGCGTCGGCTGCCATCGCACATCAGACATCCGCGTCAGAAGCAGATTGGTGGGATCAGACACCAGATACACTACGCGTCACGCACTCGCGAGTCCGAGCTCCGCCAGCGCGGCCTCGAATTCCTCCGCCTCCTTCTGCTTCTGCTCCTTCTTGCTCAGCGTGCGCGCCGCCGGCTTCTTCGGCGTAGTAGCCGTCGCCGCAGCCACCGGCTTCTCCTGCTCTTCTTCCTCCTCCTCCTCCTCCTCGTCGCTGTCCTCGTCGCTGTCGTCGTCGTCGTCGTCGTCGTTAGCCGCGGGCGCCTCCACCACGTGGCCCTGGCGCGCGGCGATCTGCGCGGCGGCCGCGTGCTCCGCCGCCTCCTCGTCCTCCGAGTCGTCGTCGCCCCACGCGCCGCTCGACTTCTGGCTCACGAACGCGAACACGGCGCTCGGGTCCTCGGCCTTGGCAGCGGCAGCCGCCGCCTTCTTGCTCTTCTTCTTCGACTCGCCCGACAGCGCTGCCCGCATACAACCCACGCAATCAGCCACCAGCTCACTCTCGTCCGCAAAATGCTCTGCTCCCTCCTTCGCTCGCTCGCACCATCGAAGACGTTGATGTTGATCTTGGGCGTGCGGTCCGCCTTCGTCTGCTGCGGGTTGAAGCGGCTCATGGTGCTGCTGCTGCTGCTCGTAGTGGGGGGAAGTAGTGGAAGGGGTAGGCGCTAGGTGGCGAGAGGACCTTCCTGTCTGCCTGCCTTCGTGCTGCTGGCGGATCTGCGATCGAAAATGGCGAATTGGTGGTGGAAACTCGGAGGTGGTGGCGGAAAATCACTTGATTTTAGTATTGAAAGGATATTGGACATGCGAGGCCATTAAGTCGAGGGGCAAGACCAAGTTTCAGCATGGAGAAAGTGGCCTCATTTGGTAGGATCTGTCTGGGCATGGATCATGAACCCAGGCGGCGGCGGCGGTGTGCTCAGGATGTGGGAACTCGCTCGACGGCATGTGCACAACTGGACGGTTCTTCTTGCTCGAGTGATGCTGTTTTGCTTGACAAGGTGACGGAATTGCTCTTCAAGATGCTCCTGTATCGTTATGGTTCCCGAAAACACTCGACGATCGCTTATAAGACAAGCCCGAGAGCTTCGAATACGGAACTCGCTTGACGAGGATCCTGCCTGCAGACAGGTCTTCCCATACGTGGAGAGTCGACAGACTTGTGAACACCAGCTCTTCCTAGTCGTCGGTGTAGTATTCGCGGAACATTGTGCACACCATGATGATCTCTTCGCGAGGAACTAGAACTTCTCGAACTCTTAGACCTTTGAGCCTCGCCTCGACGAAAGCTCTCCTTCGCTCATCTTGGGCAGCTTAGGTTGGCGATGGCGGACCAAATGTGAGACTGAAGGAGAGCCTAACACACGCCTGCCTTTCGTCGTCAACTGTCAAGTCTCAATCTTAACGTCCACGTCAACTCCTCTTATGCGCTGAATGAAACACAACACGCGCTCACGCAAACAACCAGCTTCGCTGCACTCTGTGCACCATCTCGGCCGTGAACGCGCCGCACGGCGCCTTCCGGTGCTTCTCGAGGACGCCGTTGAGTAGAGCGACGAACGAGCTCTTCTCGTACGGCGAGTGGAAGAACGGCGAGAAGGCGTCGTTGCGATCCCGCACGTCGTGGTCCTTCGCGAATTGTAGCAGGATGAAGACGCCGAAGCGCGACATGTCGAGCGACCCGCTCTCAAGCATGTTCTTGACCCCCATGAGGAAGTTCTTCGGATCCACGCGGTGGAACGTCGTGCGGCTGCTCTTATGCCGACAGTGGTCCTTGATCTCCTTCGCGATCTCGAACAGCGTCTTCGCGTGCACGTCAGCATGCAGCTGCTTAACGAGCTCGAGCGCGTCCTTGGGGTCGATCGCGGCGTTGGGGTCCGAGATCTCCTGCCGCGCGTCCATCCATGGCTCGAGTGTGTCGTCGTCGAACGGTAGCAGCAGCGGCTCGTCGTCGATCTCGCGGCATCGCGTGCGGATGCACTCCATGAGCGGCAGGAAGCGCGCTTCGTCACCAAACGTGTGGTGGAAGCCCACCTCGAAGTTGCTCCTGTCAGCCGCGGACCCGTCGTCGCCGAGTCGCGCGAGCCGGATCGAGAAGTCGATCTGCTCCGCGACGCACAGGCATGACACGTCGAGGCGCCACTGCCGGGCGTCCTCCTTGGCCTCCAAGGCGTCAAAGTACTGGAGCGCGCGCTTGATCACGCGCATGATGTCCGCGGGACTCCGACCGTGCGTGCACCGGAAGAATGTGTGGCCGGCATCCGCGAACACGGAGAGCTCCTTGAGCGGTACGTCAGCCTCCTCCGGCACGGGCTGTGCCGTCTTGGCGAACGGGATGAAGACCGCGCGCCGGTTATCACTCTTGGTGCCGGCGAAGAGCAGCGCCGAGAAGTCGGGTTTAACTGCCGCGCCCGGTCGCTCCATCCACTGGTTGAGCGCGTCGGCGCCGCGCGGCTCAGCGGGCGCGAACACGAACGCCGCTTGGGCGTCGCGGTGTACCCTGCCGCCCTCGAGCTCGTCGTCGCTCGCGCCAGCGTCCCACGACACGTAGTGCGGCGCGAAGTGCGCGCCGTCGTTCTCGTCGTCGTCGTCGTCGCCGACGTCCACCATGGCGCGCGCTGTTGTGAACGCGGGGGCGGCGGGCGGCGCCGGGTCGCGGCGCTGCATTGTTGAGCGCTGCGTCGGTTCTTGAAGAATGGACAGCCCTTTTAGCGTCGCGAAGAACCCAAGCAGAAAGTGCCAAAAGGAGGCATAGTATCCTGCCTGTTTTGGCAATGAACAGGATTATAGCGAATGAGAGGAAGGCATCGGAGTAGTAGTAGCGAATCACAAGCAGGGATTCGAAGAACTTTCGCACTAGGTGGCAACATAATGACAAAAGATGAGATGTATGGTCTGCCAAACTCGCCGCGTATACCGAGGGATCATGCGGTAGCAGCGCAAGAGCACGAAGTAGGCACCAGCGCAGAGAGCTCCGGCGAGGCGCGCGAGGTGATTGGCACCATCGCGGCGGTCAGTCGTCCACGCAAGTGTATCCACGCCGACTATCACCGAGTCGACGAACCACTTCGGCAGCGGACAATGCCGAAGAGCAACAGAGTCGAGCGCGGCGACAGCAGGATGTCCACCGTCACAAATGCTGCTCACGCCAAACTGCACTACTGCTTGACGCCTGTGGCGCTTCTCGGACACCGCGGTGCATGACGTAAGCACGCTGCTGCCGAGGTGCAGTGTCAGGAACCGCCTCGGACTGAGCAGATTGCTTAGTGACGGACCGAACGCCATGACCGCCAGGATATTCCCGAGAAGATGACCGACGTTTGGGCCGCTGAACACTGATACCAGCAGCGTGTAGTACTTATGGCTCACGAGTTGGACGGTCATCCGATTCTTCTTGGCTTGTGAGTCCGCCGTAGTGCGCTATTGCACTGTCACGAACGTGTTGGCGGCGATGCGACCCAGCACAACGCTGTTCCCAGAGAATGTCTTCGAGTGCTCAACCTATTGCTGCTACTAGCGGGTGAGCTTCTGGCAAAAACGAATGTATGCCGCGTGTTTGCTGCTCCAGGTGCCGCGAAGCAGACGCGTCGTCAGATCTCGAGGCGCTTTGAACAGCGGCCGCAGGGTCGTGAGTGGAAGCGTCGACCACCGCATTTGTATGGATCCGCGGCGGACGAGCTTGGTTGTGACACGACCTCCCTGACATGCAAACATCATTGCTCGGACCTGCAGTTTTGTGCAGGGATGAAGCTGGGCTTGAAGGTGCTTGTGCTGTTGACGTCGATATTGAGAGTGGGCTGCGTCGGCAGTCGATCCTCCTTGTGGTATGTGTGGTGTTTGACTGCATGGTGCTACTACCGCGGATCTGGGACGTCTGGAGTTTGTGTCTGCATTTGGGGGTACCAGTGGGATGAATGATGTGCGATGCGCGAGTTGAGGGCAAGACGCTGGCAAGACGAGGTCGGGTGAAGAGTCCTTGCTATGGCGTGTTGTTGGCAGCGCATGACAGCAAGAAAGTACCTATCTAGAGTACTCGCTCATCCTGTTTCAACTGAACCGGCAAGTGAAGATCATGCAAGCAGCACTGACCTTGACGAGGCAATCCACACGACTAGGTGCTCCACTTACTCTTCTCTCGCTCTCTCTCTCGCCTGTGCATGTTGCGCAATGTGCAGTGCTGCTAAACACAATGAGATCGAAGCCGACATTCAACTTGGAACACGGAGCTCCCACGCTTTGGTGTGAGCAGAGAGCGAATGCACTGAGCTGCAGTGTGACATTGGGAAATAATCGCCATGCACGTGCTGAATCGGAACCCGTGCACTGATAGAAAATCAAAACCGTCCTGATTTTCCAAGGTCTCCTGGAATCACCAAGTTTATTCGTGGAAATCAGCGGTCGACGATGCCTTGGGGTCACGACGACACTGCGCGACTGCTCTGTGCGTGGGCTGAGGCGCGCGCTCCGTTCTCGCGCGTCTTCCAGCGCTTCGAGGAGCTCTCGGTCGGCGGGAAGAGCGGGCGGCGCGAGTCGTCGCTGCAACACCGCCTCAACTGCATGGTGAATGCGCACAAGGTCGTCGCAGCTTTCAACAACAAAATATACTCGGAAAACGAGGCGAGCCACTGGAATGAAGGATATGGAGAAGACCATCCTACTGCTGAGTCTCCGTGGTTCAAGTTGACGTCAGCGGAACGGCGATCGGTGTATATGTCGACAACCCCAACGGAGTATCACTACATGGACTTGCTGTCAGAGCATGTCGACGCCATCGCGCTGTTGACGAAGACGCTCAAGAGACCTTCGCAGCACGCTCGAACACTTAGTCTTCCAACAGACGCGGACGCAAAAAAGCTGAAAGCGGTGGGCTATCAGCATGCGGGAGGGAGAGAGTCGATAGAAGCCGAGACATCTCGACTCTTGCGCGCCTGGGAAGAAGTAATCTCGGAGACGGAGACGAACAGGGGCAGCCCATCGATCGCGACTTTCGTGGGCCGGTTTGAGCGCCTCTCAGATGGCGGGTGTAGCGGCTACAGCGTGGATACCATCAAGATGAAGTGGCTCGCGCTGCTCCGCATGCATGGTTTCATCGAGTCTGTGCAGAGCTCGGCGAACAGCGTTTCAAGTGACGATGGTACCGACAGGGCTGTCAGCGACCCCAGTGGTGACAACTCAGTCTCTGTCGCTCAGGGCAACGGAAGTTGCAGTGGTAGTCGATCGTGCTCGTGGTTCGGGATGTCGAGCTCAGCTCGCAAGTGTTGTTTCCAGGCGTCCGATCTCGCAGAGTTTGACTTTGTGGATCTCACTCGTGAGCAGTTTGACGCCATTTCGCGGATCAAGGCGAGTCACGAAAAGATGGGAAGTATCGCAGCAAGCCAGCTGTCAAGTATTGAAACCAGTACGGTGGAGACTCGCACAACAGCCGCCAAGTCGGAGACTGTGTTGGATGCGGCCAGCATCGACAAACACAACGACAGAAAGTATGTGTGGACAGAGAACGATACGAGCAAGCTCATCCACGCGTGGGAGATGACAGCGTCAAAAGCGTCGCTGCAAAGACTCACTGCTGTCGAAGTGGGCGAGAGGTTCAAACGGTCTCTCGATCACCCTCCCTCGACCGTCACGATTCTACGCAAGTTCAGGGCACTCTCCAACACGTACGAGGTGATCCTCCTCCATGATAAGAGCGTGGAGATGGAGATCGGCAAGAGTTGCAGTCGCTGCGGAGAACCAAACTCGTGGTTCAAGATGCCGCCCACACAGCGCCAGCACTGCTTTGGTCTCGCGAGCAAGGCGAAATCCATCCAGTACCTGCCCTTGACGAGCGAACACTACGCCGCCATATGCAAGATCAAGCGTTCAGAGTTTGGCGGCACGAGTGAAAATCGTTCGGCTGGACGTAACGATGACGGTGGTGGTGATGGAGGATCGCACAAACGTCCAAGCGCTGTGGTCAAGTCAACCGCTGACGTCATTGTAGACAATTGGTCGGTCGAGGACGTGCCGATTGACGATTCTGAATGCAGCCGAGATGAAAGCGTTCAGTCACCAGTTACGGTTGATGTTGCTGCAGATGGAAGTAGTGGTGTTGCATCTACTGATGATAAGGGAGCGACAGACGCCGATATTGGCGGCAGTGTCGACAGTGTTGAAGGTGTGCGTTCCAGCAAGCAGACTGCAAGTCATGATCTCCACCAATCGATGCACGTCGACTCAGGGTCAAGACTCGTGATGGTCCTGGAAAAACTGAGGGCTAACGTCAGCGTGGCGACAGAGCGTGCGAGTACCTACTCGCCTGAGCAAAATCACCTGATCGACGCGAACGAAGACCACGACGCGAGCGACACCTTGGTGGAGAGAACGCGTGCATTCCGCAGTAGCTCATCGATCGATGACACAGCACACAACTCATTACAATCATCGTTCCCTGCAAGTGGAAACGACTGCGATCATGGTGATGTCGACGCAGCCGACATTGACGACGGGAGCAGTACCGAGAGCGAAGCCGGAGAAGACAGTGCTTATGATAGTGAAGGAGAAGGTGATGAAGGCCGTATGTTGGCTAGAAGTCCACCTCGTTCACCCAGGACCGACGGTGTTGATGCCAGCGGTGGTACTGGACATGTTGTCATTGATGCCGCGCGTTCAAGCTGTGATGCTGTTGACGCCATTTCAAGCGCGGAAGAAGATGAGCTAGCTGTATCCTCATCGACTTTTGATCGGCAGAGTCCAGAAGTGATGGAGCGATCACACAGCTTGGGATCCAGCTCATTTGGACACCAGTTCTCGCCCTCTCATCAAAAAGCGGTAGCGCCTCATCAGCGACAAGATGAGATCCAGCCCTCACAGCTGGGCTTGCAGCAGGCTTCAACACAGTCGAAGCGAAAGCGCATCGAGTCTGCCGCGATTGCTGACGAGCGCTCGCTAGACACTCCTGCTTGTCTTCGAAACAAGCAGAGGCGTATGCGAGGACGATCATCGCTGCTCGGTCTCGTAGTGACGCTGCAAGCACAGACGAAGGTGCTGAAGTCGACACTGCGGCAGGCTCAGCAGCTGATCGCTCTCCAGCAAGCGAACCACGAAGAGATCATGCGCAGTGTGGAGCAGCATCAGCGCGAGTGTCAAGCGCAGCGCGAGCAAGGACGTCTGGAGCGTCAAAAGAAATACGAACAAGAGCGAGTGGAGCGTCTGGAGCTGCTGGAACACCTTCGGCATTGCCAGTGCAGCCGTCGCGAGTAGTGCGCGTATGTAGTAGATAAACGCTCGAGCGGTTGGTCCATCGCGTCGTCTCATCCGCTCAAGCTCCATGCCCGTCTCTCGCCGCCGGGATCATGGACACTAACACTGGAGTTTAGCAAGGTAGCAACATGCTTCTTCCTCCTTTGAGCACGATTTTCAGCGATTCCTTCACGCACCATGCTCCGAGAGCGGTACACGAATGCTCGTACATCTCTCCAACACGAAGCAGTGGAAACATTTCGATAGATTAGAAGAAGTTCCTAGACAGCGATGTGGCACCAAGTCGAGTCACTCGACTTGTGTACATGATGCATCAAGTCCACTTTGCCTAAGGGTACAGCTTGCCGCCCTCGCGCAGCGCCGTGAAGGCGTTTTGGATGACTTCGCGGTAGCAGCGCGGGTGCGTGCGCTCGAACGCCTGCTGCACCCACGAGAGCGCCTCATCCGACTGGCGCGTGAGCGTCTGGCCGCTCCCCTCCGTCAGGTACAGCGCCTCGGACGCGGACGAGAGCGCGAGCTTGGCAAAGTCCCACTCCCGCTCGTTACGGCGCTGCGCGCGACCGAGGATCTCGAGCACCTTGTAGTACTCGCGCACGACCGGCTCCTCGTCGCGTGCAATGTCGATCGAGATGCGCTCGCTCCCAATCTCGAACTTGATCTCGACGTCGCGGTCGGCGCGGCCGGCGGTCTCAAACTTGACCTTCTTGATCGTGTGCGACTTGTAGTCAAAGCGCTCGACGAGCTTGCGCGTGGTGGTTGCGCTCTCGCCTTCGATCTTGAGCAGCGCGTGGTTCGTGAACGTGTACTCCTCCTTGGTGGACTGCAGCGAGAACATGATGGTCTCACCCGGCAGCAGGAAGCCCGCACCGATCGCGGTCTCGAGCTGGCGCACGGGGCGGCAGATGTCGGACGAGCCCGTAAGGTCGGATGCGAGTCCCTTGATGATGCTTGCCATGGTGGTCGAGGAGGTTTAGGAGGAGGGATGGAACTTGAGTGGAGCTTTGCCGATTCGCGAATGACCGAGCGCTGCCGCAGTACGATGTGCACTCTCGTCCTCCTCGAGCGACGACAGCTTGATGGGCAGCTCGAGGGAAGGGCGCCAAGAGGACTCTTGCACGCCACACATCACTTACCTAGATGCTTGTGGATTTTTGGCAGGTAACCTACATCAAAATCCACTTCGGAGGTCTCTGATTTGCTCGAGGTTCCAGGTGCCCTCACCGTGTTCCAGGTGTCCGCACTGGTTCCAGGTACACTCCTGCGTCCGCCCTGAGCTGCACACACGCGCGCTTCACTTCGCCTTTCGCCGTCGCTCGCACTCGCTCAAAGCACTCGAAAGACTGCAACAGACTCGCTTGCAACGATGTTCAAGTCCATGGTGAAGGACCTCTCGGGCACTGCCGACATCTGCTCCGTGGCGACACGGTTCGAGAAGCTCCAGGGCGCGACGTACGTGCTCCCCGGTGAGACGATCCTCTTCGCCTTCGCGTCTGCGAAGGAGGAGTTCGTGTTCACGAACGAGGCGCTCATCACGGTGCGCGGCGAGAACGCCACCACCACGCGCAAGCTCGTCACGCGCTACGAGTACCGCGAGCACCAGCTCTCGGACGTGCGCTTCGAGACGACTGGGCGTGTGGACCGCGACTGCGA
>JAASFW010000563.1:0-15714 GCA_023334005.1 Globisporangium orthogonon
CCCCCCCCCCCAATGACGCTCACAACGACATCACTCACAGTGCCGACAGCACGGCGACGTCCGCGAACGCGCTGTCGTCGAATGTGACGGCCTTCACCGCGCCCTTCTGCACGTTGGTGCTGTCGAAGCCCGTGATTTGACTGCGCACATGAGCGTCCGCCGGTCAGTTTAGCTGAGGTCTATTCGTCTCCTGTCCACCCATTCGCATACTCCAGACCACCACGCACATGGCCTTGGTCTCGCTCGAGAAGACGCCGGCCGCCACCTTGTCGATGAGCGCGGACGGGTACGGGTCCGAGGGCGTCGCGGCGGCGGCGCCCGTGGCAAACGTATCGCTGGCCTTGGGCTCCTTCACGAATAGCGTCCACTTGCCGGCGCGCGCGTTGTACGCGGCGTTGAGGCACTGGAAGCTGCAGCCGGGGGCGGCGGTGGACGTCTGGCACGTGTTGCGCGACGCCTCGCTGCATGTGGTGGCCGCGCCGCTCGGGAACTGCGCGCACGGCTGGTCGACGGCGCACGCAGCACCGCAGGTGCCGAGCACCACGCGCGCGGCATCAGCACAGAGCGCGGCCGTTGCGTTTGCCGCGGCGGCGGCGCCGAGCTGTGCGGTTAGCGCCAGCGCCAGCAGCAGCAGCCGCGCCATGAGAGTGCGGAGAGGTTGGGGCGCGGGCGTGGATGTGGGTGGGAGGCGGCGAGCTGGTGAGTGCCGCTTTGTTAGTTGGGCGGGTGTGTGTGCGTATGCACGAAGAAGGAAGGAAGGAAGGAAGCAATTGTGCGGGTTTTGGCAGTGGAATCGTGTGGGAATGCATAGCAAAAGAGCTACAGATTCGCAAAAAAAAGCCAAAAGGAGTGCGTTTTATGCGTGGAGAGAGGATGAGCGTATCCTCTTTTGACACTCGAGGCGGCCCACCACACATACTTGCGCTGAACCGCAAACCAGATTACCAAATCACTTTTTGGCGCAGCTTGCGATGCAGCGAGCGGCTGGCTGGAGACTCTGTGGCTGGCGGGTTGGCTGCGTGTGCGCTTGCTCACTGTGTGGCTCTCAGGCTGTGGCTCTCAGACTGTGTCTCAGGCTGTGACCCGAGGGGAGCCTAGCGCTTTTGTGCTCTTGTGCGTGGTAGTGACGCCGGGTTGAAAATGCCACTCGGGATACAACACACACAAAAGCCACGTCACTGGCGGCCTAAGAGGGAGCGCGTGCGTGGCATTGCCTTGTTGGGCTCCAGCAGCTCGCTCAAAGCAACCCATCGCGAGTAGCAGAACGGGCGGGGCGAAGACCTCACGCCGCGTCAAAATCGCTTTGTCTGTCGTTACGGTGGGGTTTGCGTACAAGCGAGAGATCGCGAGGTGAGTCGGCGAAAGAAACCCCTGACGTCGTCACCCGGCCTTCGCGCTCTCCAGCGTGACATCACCAAGGTTCTAAGTAGACTCTGACATCGCCTGCGGCAATCAGAAAGCTGCTCTTTCCTCTTTCACTTCGCGCTGTGTTGTGAGATGGCTATGACTCCAAGAAGGTTGTCGTCGCACTGCTGGTGAGAACTGGCGCAACAAACAAGTTCCGACGTCGGCGTAGGATTTGCCCGTGGAGACGAAGAGATGTTGAGAAACCGAGCCGATGGCTACGTTGCAGTTGGCGAATTTCAGGATAAATAAATCCAGTCTTTGTGCGATTTTCTCAGGAGGTTTGTCAGTTTTGTGCGATTTTTTCATCAGAGGTCGACGGTAACCGAAGCAAGCAGGAATGAGCTCCTGAGCTCTTGAGCTCCTGCGTGGCATGTTGGCACATGCTTGCAGCACAAGGAAGGCTTACTGTGCCTGTTCGCTCATGGTGGCAACAGAACCGGTCAAGCAAGATGTTGTTTCGAGTGCCAACCTGCGAAGTCAGAACGCCGATTGACTTTGTGCAAAGGAAGAAACTGGCCACCACCATTCATCCGACGACGACATCTACAATCGAGCGCACAAGGTCTCCAGTTTTTCCGCCTTCGATCGCGGCCGGTGTGGCTTGCCAGCATGTCCTGCTGTAGGTTCAGGTGTGTATGCGTGTGTGCCACGGAGTGTGGGGCCAGCTCGGGTTCTTGCAACAAAGGTCTCGATTGTCGCGGAGGCAGCTTTTTCACAGAGACCTTGTGTACCGGAGTAGAAGTCCCCACGACACCGTCTCGCCTTCCAAACAGCATGCGCAAGACTTGAGACTCGAGCTTTTCTTTTCTTCTCTCGAGAAGGAATGAGAGAGCATAAAACAGAGAGAGAAGCGAGGCTGCGAACTTGGGGCTGGCGGTTTGACATCTTCGGCGACATCCCCAGCATCGGCGGCAGAGCAAAAAGTGAGCGATGATGAGAGCTTTGAGATTCAACGACGAAAAAGTCCGCCGCACTTATCCAGATTGGCACAGTTCGCACGTTTTGAAAGTACGACAAAGAAACGCGGAATGTTCCGAACACTCAGCCTTGCGCTCCGCCGATTACATGTACACAGTTTCTCCATTATATACAACAGGTTTGTCTGCTCCTCCTCTTTCTTGTCATGTTTGTAAGGTACCTCCTCATTTCTTCCCAAGCACACACCTTGCAAGAAGGCGACAAACTGCCACACGCCCCGAGCAAACGAACCGAGCAAGCGGCGGCCATGGCCGACACGCTCAGCGGCAGCGCGTACATCATGCTCACGCCCACGTCCACAGACGGCGGCGTCGTAAAGCCGCCCGTGCCCTCGAGCGAGCTGGTGGCGCGCAAGTGGGCGGCGGCCGCCAAGCGCCGCTCGCGCCACAGCCGCGAGATCAAGGAGCATGTGGCGGCGGCGGCCGCGCGCAGCGCCGCCAACGCCAAAGAACCCGAGCCGGAGGACGACTTGGATCCCACGGACACGGATCGCAGCTCCGAGCTGCTGGATGGCGACGAGTCTGCGAGCGGCGGCGACCCGGCGGAGCTCCGAGACGACCCCGCCGCTGACGACGACCTTGAGGACCTCGAGGACCTTGACGCCTTCCCGACGTACGTGTGCGAGCTGCACGACCCCAAGCCGATCCTCATAGGTACGAGCGTCGAGTGTTGGGCAAGTAATGATGACGGCGGCGTGTCTTACATGTCGCGAATTCGCACGGGCAGCGGAGCACATGGCGTATTACAACCGCGTGGACATCGCGCCATTCGAGCCTCCGTCGTCTGCGAAAGATGGCGGCGGCGCCAAGAAGAAGAAGAAGGCGCGGTACGTGGGCGCGCTCTCGGACGCGCGCTTCCAGTACGAGCTCTCGGTCGGGCCGACGCACGAGGTCTTTGAGTGCACGCCCGCGCAGGTGCTTGCAGCCTACCGGGTGCTGTCCAAGGACCCGGCAATCGCCGAGCAGCTGCGCTTCCTCGAGCCCAACTATCTGCGCGACGGGCTGCTCGGTGCACTCAAGCGCCTCTACGCCTCGCGCGCCAAGCTCGCGGAGGAGATGGTCGAGGTGCTCGAGGCCATATCGGACGTCGACGCCGTGCTCGGGCACTCGGCGTACCTGGAGCTCATCGGTGCACCGCGCGGCTCGCTCGTGGCGCGCGAGATCGGGAACCTGCTGCAGCACCACGCGCGCACGCAACCGACGACCGCGTGCATGTGTGACGCGTACCACAAGTCGGTCGAGCGCTTCGGCGCGTTCTATAAGGAGCAGGCGGCGCGCGGCGGGCCGCCGGACCGCCTCTCGACAGTTGTGAGTGAGTCGCTCATGTGGTCGCGCGGCGTGCTCTCATTCTACACGGACACGGTGTATGTGCTCGACAAGCGCGAGTTCCGCCCCACACGCGGACTACGCAAGTGCGCGATCTTTGGCTTCGGCCGGCGCCAGCTCTTCGAGATCGTGCGCACGTCGCGCAAGGAGTGGTCCGTGCGTCACGTGCACTTTGGCGAGCTCTACACTCTCCGCCTCGACCGGTACGTGCACCGCATGCAGGCGCGGCACATGGTGGCGATCCGGCGTCATGTGCCGGACCTGCAGCACGGCGGACTGCGGCAAGAGCCCGTGTGCTTCGTGAAGAAGAGCAAGACGCTCGGATACCGGTGCTTGCTCATGGGCGAGGTCATCTCGCGGGGCAAGGTCACGACGTCAATCAACATCGAGCACCCGCAGTCGCCCGCGGGCGACCCCCACTACCACTACGTCACGATGAGCGAGGTCTCGGGCGCCGCGCGCGAGGCCGTGTGCAGCAGCACGCTGAGCGTGCCCGCGGACACCCACAAGCACCTGCAGCGTCTGCACGTGTGTGGGGGTAGCGACGTCGTGGCCTTCCTCGCGCTCGCCGCGAGCTATGACATTCTCGTGGGCGCCATCGCGTACTGGATGGAGAAGAAGTATTAGCCGGAGGAGACGATGTCGAAGATGAAGGTGACAGTAGTGTCGACAGCTATCTGTTATCGACTCCGAAGTATCTGGAGAGACGAAGCGAGAAGAAGAGAGAGATTGTGCTCTTGTTCATACAGCGAGGAGGGATTGCTACTACTTTGCTGCATCACTTGTGTTGCATAGATTAACAGAGATGGCCTCCCAATCACACGAGATAAACACCACATTCCCTGTCCACCATACAAATGACAAGGTAGTTGGTGGGAAATGCGCTCGTCACAGGTGACTGGCAACTTGAACGGCTCACAAATTGTGTGGCATTTCTCCACCACCAGCACCGCGCTACCTACCTCCAGCAGCAGTTCCTCCTACCACTAGCACCAACATGGCCGCCACCGACGCCGTGGCGCAGCTCGAGCGCAAGTTCGCTAACCTGCACGTACTGCAGTCCAAGGCGTTCGCGACGCTGCAGACGAAGCTGCGCGACATCGAGAGCTCGCACGCGACCTTCAAGCACTACGCCGACCGCCTCATGCGGTGCGTCTTTTGGCAGCGCCTGGCATCTATATGGTCGTAGATAGTGTGGCTGGACGCTAAAGCGGAACAAATTGCTGCAGACTGCTGGCGGAGGAAGGACTCGCAGCCTGCGCGAGCGAGAAGGCGACGATCCGCACGCCCACGGGCGACAGCTTCGAGGGACTGCTGCCGGTCGAGCGCGTATGCGCTGTGTCCATCATCCGCGCCGGTGACGCGCTGCTCGACGCGGTCATGGCCTGCGACCCGAACGTCGCTGTCGGTAGGTTAGCAGTAATTGGAAACTGGTGGCTGACGGGCTTCGTGACTCACCACCACATGCCCGCGTTGCTCCGGCAGGCAAGATCCTCATCCAGCGTGACGAGCAGACGGCCGAGAAGACGGCGGTCATGTACTACTCCAAGCTGCCGCCCGACGTCCGCAGCTTCCAGAACGTGCTGCTCGTCGACCCGATGCTCGCGACCGGCGGCAGCGTGCTCATGGCGATCAAGGTACGCTATTAGGTTGCTGATTTGATGCACGGATTGACTGTGGGATGGATCGATCTCTCTTCAGTGGATGATAATTAGTTCTCACTCGTCTTGGTGCTCATTTTGGTGTTGTGAACGATGTACAGACGCTTATCAACGCTGGCGTCGACGAGGACAAGATCACGTTCCTGAACGTGATCTCGTGTCCCGAGGGGATCGAGAATCTGTTCGCGGCGTATCCGAGTGGGTTATTGCTTTTTCTTGTCTCGTGATATGCTGTTTTCCGATGTTTGTGGGAGGAGAAACTCACGTCAGCTCGTTCGGATGTCATGCAGATGTCAAAATCGTCACTGCGGGTGTCGACCGCGGCCTGAACAGCCACAAGTACATCGTCCCGGGCCTCGGCGACTACGGCGACCGCTACTACAACACGGTCGGATAAGCGGCTGCGATAGACGCGCTCACTAGCTCGCCGCTGCCAACGTCCGCACGCCCTTTTTGTCGGAATCGCTTTTCTCGAGCGAGCCACTCGTCTTCCTGTTGCCGTAGCTGCTGTTGATGTGTGGAGTCTTGTACATCGCAAGTATCCGTTGCGTGATCACGACACATACTATGTGGCTGCAACGAGCACGTTGTGTGGATGTTTGGATGTTCATGCTGTGCACCCATCCATCCACAACGTGAAACACCACACGCAACACCGTCACGACGATAGAAACTGGGTCGCCGGCCACGAATCACCAATTGGCTCATACTAGCATCAATCATCTTGAGCCTCTCCGATGTTCTCGAGAGCGAGGCTCTAGATCGTACGAGAAGTACACATACAGTCACCGCCAGGTCCATGCTCAACGTGTTGCTGGCTCGTTTGTATGTCTCCTCTCCCATTTTCTGTGATTTTCTTCTGGAAATCAAGTGATAAAATCATGGCCCATACTGAGCGCAAGTCAAAAGCACCTGATTTCCTGGGTTCGCTCTCTGATGTCCGAATTGCCAATCAATCACGCAGGTCACAACACGACTTGCGAACAGTGCAGCTCACCCACCGCGAGCGCGTGGTGTTTGTGACTGTGGTGTGACGGCAACCACCACCACATCCAGTAGCAGCAGAAGCAGCAGTAGTAGCTCTTCCACGTAAAGCCAACATGCAGGCCGAGGGCGCCGACTTCTCCGGCTGGGGCTCCAAACAGGGCAGCAAGGTGAAGACGTGGAAAAAGCGCTTCTTCGTGCTGCGCGGACGCGAACTCGTGTACTACAGCGGGTCGGAGGAGAAGGGTCGACTGTCGGTCACGGGTGCTGACTTCGCGCCCGACCTCAAGAATGGGCTGCTCGTGCGCGGCGAGAAGGCGCGCAAAGCGCAGACGCTCAAGATGAAGACGGCCACGGCCGACGAGAGCAAGGCATGGCTGCAGCGCCTGCGCGCCGCCGCCGCCAACGCCGACGCGGTTGGCGACCATCGATCGGTGTCCTTCCGCACGCGTAGCGTCAGCGGCAGCGCACTTACCGCCACCACCAGCAGCAGCAACCACGACAGCTTTTTCGACTCGTCGCTGCCGTCGGTGCCCGAGCGGCCGCTGGAGGCGCATCACTCGCTCCACCTCCCGCGAGCATCGGCGCCGGCCGCTGAGCCCTCGTTCCGTCACCGAGCGAGCACGTCGAGCAACGAGAAGCGTGGCTGGCTGCTCAAAGAGGGCAGCAAGGTCAAGAGCTGGAAGAAGCGCTTTTTTGTGCTCCGCGGCAACGTGCTCACGTACTACGCGGATGAGCAGAGCTCGCCCAAGCTCGGCTCCATCACGGTACGCAGCGTCGAGACCAACTTCACCACGCCGTTCACGCTCGACGTGCACGCGGACGGTGGCCGCGTGCTGCGCATCGCTGCGGACTCACTGGACGATATTGAAGGGTGGGACCTCGCGATCACCGACGCGATCGCGCGCGGACGCGGTGACAGCGGGGCCGACATCGCGCGCAGGGCGAGTGACAGCCGGAGCAGTGAGAGCGCTGCCAAGCTCGCGCTGGCTGCCAGCTCCGTCTCGACCACCAGGACGTCATCGTTCAATGACGACATGTTCGAGCAGCACGGCAAGGTGCAGTTCCGCCTCGCGCACCAGCCGTCGATGCTCATGGGGGAGTCGTTCCGGCAGCAGAAGTACCAGCAAGAGCAGCAGATCGCAGCAGCCGAGTCGAACAACATCACGTGCGAGGGCTGGCTGCTGAAGCAGGGCCACAAGTCGAAAAAGTGGAAGCGCCGCTACTTCACGCTCACGAATGCCTCGCTCGAGTACCGCCACGACCCGGACGACTTCCCAAACGAGGAGGAAGCCATCATTGATGTGGTGTTTGAGACGACGAATGACGCCACTGTGGCGCACGTAGAGCTCGACTCGGGGCGCACGATCACGGTCGCGGGGGAGACGCGGAAGGAGTTTAAGCGGTGGGCGAAAGCTCTGAGCGAACTCACAGACAAGCCATACAAGCGAGGAACCGAGCTGAGCTTGTCAAGTTCGAGTGTGGATATGATGAGTACACCAGAGCCTGCGAAAGCAATGAAGGAGGAGGAGTCGGGCGTGGTGGTGGCAGGACCGCCGGTGCAGCCTGAGATCAAATACGGCTGGCTCCTGAAGCAGGGCAACTTGATCCGGTCTTGGAAGCGCAGGTACTTTGTGCTCGAGGGCGACTCGCTGCAGTACTTCGAGCACATCGACAAGCCTGCTCGTGGCGGTGGCGCCGTGGCGCGTGTTGTACGTGACCCAGCAGTGGTGGGAGACAACTGTCTCGACGTGCACCTTGCAAACGGGCGGATTCTCAAAGTTGCCTCCGAAGACGCTGGAGAACTTGGTTCCTGGTACGACGCGCTGCTGAACGCCTCGCGGATCGTCCCGACGACGAGCAAGACGAAAGAGATTCGGAGCTTCGAAGCAAACGACAACAACATCGATGACGTATCCTCGAATGTCGACATCGCAGCGAGGCGGCTGACGAAGAAGCTCGGGCTGGAGGGCTGGTTACTCAAGAAGGGGCAGAACTTCAAGACCTGGAAGATGCGCTACTTCGTGCTCGAGCGCAGTCGTCTGCTGTACTACGCGAGTGACGACGAGGCCGGTCGCAGCGAAGTGCTGGGCTCGGGTGTCGTGTTCGAGGTGTCTGTGGGCAACTCTCGTCCATTCTGCATTGACGTGCGCTTCCAGAACGGTCGGCTGCTGCAAGTCGTAGCGCCGGACGAAGAGCAATTCGCTCTGTGGCTCGACGCGCTGCAGAACTCGTCGAACCTCACCGAGTCGTTCTTGTCACAGCACGAGGACTCGCAGCGTGAGAGAGGCGCCACGAGTGCGTTCGATGACGAGTTCGATCTCGACTTTGCGGATGACGGCACCGCCGATGAAGAATTCAACTGGAGCAGCAACCAGACCGACGAGAGCGAGCGCGACACCAAGAGCGGCTACGCGACGTGGTCCGCCGCAATGGAGAACAAGCCCGAGTTCGAGCGTTCCGTCTCGTGGAGCAGTTCTGAAGACGACAACAATGAGAGCGGCGAGAGAGGGAGTGCGACTGGCAAGAATGGCGCTCCGTCACCTCCTCGTCGTAGTCCCACCGCGAATGCGCAGCCGGCGGTGGTCGCGGGCTGGCTCAACAAAGAGGGCGGCAAGATCAAGACGTGGAAGCGGCGGTACTTCAGCCTGCACGGCACGACGCTGCGCTACTTCAAGAGTGAGAGCGGATCGATGCTGCGCGCGTTCACGATCGCGCGTGTGGCGGAGAGTCTTGCGCTGCCGCTCGCTCTCGAGGTCGTAACGACGGCAGACCGCACGCTGGTGCTGACTGCTGAGTCGAAGGAAGAGTACGCAAAGTGGCTCACAGGGCTGCAGACAGCACTCTCAGCGGTCGCTACAGGAAGCACGAGCACAGTGACGACGGCTATGCTAGCGACAGCAGGGACAATAGATATGTCGGTGCGGTCTCCGATTCATGACGCCAACGGTAGTGCGTCTGCTTCGAGTTCAAGCGCATCAGCAAAGGCGCCAGCACCTGCTTCACCAGCAGCAACGGCGGACTTGGGACGCGTGTCGACTGTGAACGCTGACGGTAAGACCATCACGACGCACAACGGCTGGCTGGAGAAGGAGGGAGATCATTTCAAGACGTGGAAGCAGCGCTACTTCACGTACAAGAGAGGCGCACTGCTCTATTACCGCGAGATCGGCGGCGTCGCGCTCGGTCATGGGATCGTCACTAGCGTGCGGGTAGACGAGTCGAAGGCGTTCACGCTCAGTTTGCAGCTGGAGAACGAGCGCACGCTGCGCGTGTCGGCCGCATCGCAGGCCGACATGGACACGTGGCTCCGCGTGCTCTCGAGCGACTGTCCAGTGGTGCAATCTTCCTCTGCTGCTTCGGGGTCGTCCTCGCGCAGTCCCAAATCGCAAAGTTCGAGCACGCTCCAGAGTGGAGGGGTTGGAGCGATGGGTGGTCGCGGTGAAGCTCGAGAGCACGCTGCGAATCGCCTCGACCCGACCGACTACCTGGCGAACGACACGATCAGCAACGAGTCGTTCCTGCGCATCCAGGACGAGCAGCACCGACAGCACGCTGAGTCTTATCCGGGGTCGTTCGCTGTCGCCAGCCGTCGGTCATTCAAGGGCGATCTGAGCTTCGGCGATGAGGAGGAGAAGGAGGAGGTGAAGAAGGATGAACTGGAGGAGAAGCAGACACAGAAGCAGGCGCTCGTGGCGGCCGAGAGTGAGGAAGATCTGGCGTACTATCGTACGCTGCTGGCGGAGGGCGAGCGTGAGCGTGAGAAGCGCGAGGCGGAGAAGGCGGCGCGCGGCGTGCACAATGTCAGTGGCTGCGCGCCGTGCTGCGTCGTGATGTAGTAGCGTGTGTATGTATGATAAGGTGCATACACAGTACTGGGGGGAGATTGGCCAAGGCAGGAAATCTCTGGTGGGCTCGGTGCGGTCGTTCTCCATGCTTGCGTCGCACGCCGCAACCCATTTGGAGACCACGCAGCAAACGTGCCGTCGCTGTGGTGGCGATTGGTTGTCTGGAGGCCTCTGATGGCTGTCAGGAGTCCTCGGATCTTTCGGAGGTCGATTCTTTTTATTATCACCTAAATCGGATGATGGCTCAGAACCCTTGTCGTCGTCGACAGCATCGTCCGTCCTCTCGCTTGCCATCAATCGAGTCGGTCTCACAACTCGACTCGGATCAACACACCTGGCGACGACGTCCATGAAGAAGCGGCATGTGGAGCAGGAGCGTCGCAGGAATTTGGGAGGTGATTTGTCCTGGCTCGCGGTCTGTGATATCCGTGTCGCCTTCAGTGACTTTGAAGTGACTTTGAAAGACGCGCGTGCACGTTGCACACGATTCTGGCCAGGTCGATCGATCCATCGATCAAAGATGACGGACAGACTGGACCGACAGTGGACATACGAAGAAGACTTGGCGAGAAGGCTCTTGCAAGAGAATCCATCGCGAGGCATCGGGTGTATCTCCATCACCTGAACCGTTCACAGGGCGCTCAAATTGTCTCTGCCTTTCGATGCTCGTCACCTACTTTCAGTATGTAGGGCCAGTAATACAAGTGCCTCGTGTTCTGATTTTTTGTTTATCCCACAGCTCTTCCAAGAGCAGAGCTCATTACGAAAGAGCGCTCCTACCTCCGAAGTAGCATGGCGGTGCCGCGCGGGGCCGACGTGACGTACGCCGGCTGGGTGTTCAAGGAGGGCAGCCTCGTCAAGTCGTGGAAGAAGCGCTTCCTCGTCGTCAAACGCAATGAGCTCGCGTACTACAAGAACACGGAGCAGGAGAACAAGGCGCAGCTGCTCGGGGCCATGACGGTCGCGCGCGTAGAGAAGGCGGCCGACATCACGAACGGGCTGCTGCTCACGAGCGTCGAGGGCCGCGAGCTCAAGATCTTCACGGACACGCAGAAGGAGTGCGACAAGTGCTTCGCTGCCATCGCGCGGTACGCGAGCGACCAGAGCAGTGCGCACGGCGGCAGCGCGCTCACGCCGGCACCCGACCTCTTCGGCGCAGCAGACGCGATCAAACACGTGGGCTGGCTCGAGAAAGAGGGCCAGCACTTTAAGACGTGGAAGAAGCGCTACTTCGCGCTTGAGGAGAACGTGCTGTCGTACTCAGCGCAGATGGGGAGCGCGAGCATCAACAAAGCGCGTGTGATCGCGGCGCGACGCGACCTCACGCGCCCCAACACGCTTGTGGTCATGATGGAGGGCGGTCGCGAGCTCAGGATCGGTGGCAAGACTGAGGCGGAGATCCACGACTGGCACAAGGCGCTGCGCCGCGCGATCATGAAGTACGGCGGCCACCGCTCGCCCGCGAATGGCCGTTCGCCGGGATTCTCGGGGATGCACTCTCCGGCGCCGCCTCCGCCTGCGTACAATCAGGCGTACCAACACCAGCAGATGGATCATCACGCGCGACAGGCGCCGTCGCCGTCTACTGGTGCTCACTATGGACATAATATGCCTCCTCCGCCTGAGTATGCAGCGCATGTTGCCAATACCATGCAGCGCGACGCTGGTCCGCAGAGAGAGGACAGCTCGGCATCGCTCTTTGGCCCTCCTCCGCCGCCACCGACGGCAGCGAACGAACCAGCCACGCCGACGAACTTTAGCGCCGAGCAGGAGCGCAACATGGCGGCGCGGCAGAATCGCGACCTGCACGCATCGTTCCGGCGCCACATCATCCTCGAGCCAGCGGCCGACAACGCGGCGAGCTTTGTGGAGGTAGAGCCGGAGAAGGACGCGGTGAAGCCGTGGTCGCCCAAGGCGCCCGGCGCCGCGACGATCATGCACATGCGGCTGGAGGACAAGCTGCTGCTCGAGGAGCTCGAGGAGGAGCGCCAGGAGGCGCTGCAGAAGGAGCGTGCGCTGCTGACCGACTCCAAGATGAAAAGCGACAAGAACGCGGTGAACAGCTCCGCGTGCTGCTGCATAGTGATGTGAG
The DNA here is from genome assembly GCA_023334005.1 of Globisporangium orthogonon. Taxonomy (NCBI): domain Eukaryota; phylum Oomycota; class Peronosporomycetes; order Pythiales; family Pythiaceae; genus Globisporangium; species Globisporangium orthogonon. The sequence goes on from JAASFW010000563.1 coordinate 12,296, forward strand.
AGCGCGGAGCATGCGCGCGTCTGTGCGTGCGTCCGTGCACTGCGTTGCAATGATTTAGGCCGCGAACTGAGCCTGCGATGAGTCAGGACGACGTAGTGAATGCACGACGCATTGTTCGACTTGTTCTCTTGCTTCACTTGTGCGAGCGCGGCGGCAGCACGACCGAGTGAACGCAGTGGTTCTGGTCGATATCCAGCTTTGTCCTCTGACCAATTGTTGCTATGCGAAGAGTTGCTTCTCCTGAGTTTGTGCCTTCCTGTACGATCAGATGGGCTATTGATCTGTGATCCGCTGCATTTACACAGCCAAGATGATCATTGGTGTCAAGGTCACTTGTCTGGTCACGGTGGATTCTTCGGCACTGATCACGTCCTGGTTTCTTATGCTGATTGACAGTCGTCATCTCCTCGAATCGCTGCCACTTCCTCGTAATGTGGCGGAACCGCACTTGCGTTCCTACCCGACGCTTCGTTTTCGACGTGACGGCATCAGTGTCGAGCGTCTGGACAGGAACAGGTTGCCGAACGAGCAGCTCCACGACACAATGATCGCCTGCGGGCTTCCATCAAGTCCGTTCGACTCAACTTGCTCGATTCTCTCGAGCCTACGAGGCAGGTCAATCTTGATTTCTTTCAAGGCAATGAAATCAGGAGGGTCTGATTTGCCCACGTTTTGTGTGGCTGAAACAGGTTTCGACTTTGATTTGGTGGGAATCAATTCCATGCTATTCCCGCGAATTCTCATCTCTAAGTCGATTTTTGTATGTCTTGCTAAGAATGAAGAGGACAAATCCGCTTGTCCAGTAGAAAAGCAGCAGTCCCGAATTGAATTTCTCTAGCAACGGCTTCTGAGTCCTTGCTGGAGCTTTTCCAAGCTTTGTTAGCTGTTATGCCAGGCAGCCAACGTGGCCGTGATCGCTACTGCATTGCTGTTGCGATTGAGAGCTGCCAAGCACCTTTCACTTAGCTGCTAACAACGAACTCGAAAGATCGTGCAAAGCGAGAAGAGGAAAGGGCTCGTGAGGATTGTGTGACCCATCCAAAATCAAATCCGACTCTTCCGTCACCCAATTCAACATTCGCCCAATATAATTAACTAGCTTTTCAAATTTGTCAAACTCATCAAAATGAGTTCAATATGTTTGTGACACCCACGCGACGTCCAGCAAACCCCAGATGGCAGCGACAGCAAGAACGCAGGTGGCTTCGAAAGGCTTAGTTCGCGCCGCTCCATTTCGCAGTAAGGAGCATGTGTAGCGACCAGCAGCTCGAGCAATCGCCAGCACAGCAGTGCTGGAAATGTTCGCGTTTATTTTTCTTACGAAATTTACTTTCATAACGTTGCTAATTTCGCGCACCCATCCGAGGTTTTGAGGTTATAGACCCACTCCCATACTTAAGCGCAGTGTACCTCATGAGCATACTGGAAGCAAGTGGAGACGTGGTGTCCCGCGCATTCCATGCCACAAGCGTAAAACGCCAAAGAAGAACGCGCGAGAGTGAAGGAACCACGCCAAGCACGGCGAGTCGTTCGTTCTTAGCACCATGAGCAGCCTCGAGGACGCGCAGCACAGCGGCTGGGTCTTCAAGCAGGGCTCACTCGTGCGCAACTGGAAGAAGCGTTTCATGGTGCTGCGCGGGCGGCAGCTCGCGTACTACGACACAGCGAACGTGACGCCCAAGACGCGCGAGAAGGGCTCGTTCCAGGTCATCACGGTCGAGCTGAGCTCCGACCTGCAGAACGGGCTGCTAGTGCACGGCAAGGGCGGCCGCGTACTCAAGCTCTACACGGACAGCGCCGAGAGCACGCGCGCGTGGTACTCGGCGATTCTGGAGACCACGACACCCGGCGCCGTGGGTGGTGGCGCTGGCGTCGGTCGCCGGAGCAGCCTCGCCCTCGACGCGCGCTACTCGGTGCTCTCAGCTGCCAACAGCAGCAACAACGGCGGTAATAGCAGCGTCGACGTGGACGAGGAGCTCGAGCTGCTCGACCGCCTCGACTCGCTGCCGCTCGACGACGGCGCCGGCGGCATCGAGTCGGTGCACCACTCGGGCTGGCTCAAGAAGGAAGGCAGCCGCGTCAAGTCGTGGAAGAAGCGGTATTTTACGCTGCATGGCAACACACTGTCGTACTACGACTCGGCGGACACGGGCAGTGCCGCCAAGGGCTACGGCCACGTCAAGGGCGTCGAGGTGAACGGCGCCAAGACGAACGGGCTCGACATCATGTTCGAGCGCGGGCGTCTGCTGCGCGTGTGCGCCAAGACGGCCGACGACATGGAGCAGTGGCTCTGCGTGCTCAGCGAGGCCATCGAGCTCCAGAACGCCGAGAACAACAACCTCCGCCAATCGCTCGCGTCGAGAGGGTCCTTCCGCATGTCTATGCCGGCGTCGGCGCCCAAGCCGCGCGGGGCGGCGATGCCGATGCGTCACTCAATCGCGTCGGCGCCCACGCCGCCCATCGCGCCGTCGCCCAGCAAGCCGCAACAGCAGCAGCTCGGCGGCTCGGTGCCCGCGCCGGCGTCCGTTTTTGACAAGCGCCAGTCGACGAGCGACTCGTACGCGACGTCGCAGTCCCACTCGTCGTATCTGGACGAGTATGCTATGGAGACAGACAGCGACGAGTACGAGAGCGACGACAGCGAAGGCGACTGGATCTAGATCTGGTCAGTCGGTTGGTGGGTGGCGCGAAGACTTCTCCTGCCTAGGCCAGGCGGTACGTGCGAGGCGACTCCTCAGGACGGGCGGCGAGACAGACGAAGACGAAGACGACGACGACGCACTTGCTCCTCGATCGCCACTGTCTGACTCCTCCGTCGTCGAGCTCCGGTCTCGTTTGTTTAGTTATTATGTGTCTCTGGCGAGACGTTTGTCGGATTCCGGAGAGTCGGTCGGCGGCAGTAGCAGCAGAAACAGTAGCACTCGTCACGCAGACAGGTGGAGGTTCCAGCGCGATTCTCGGGACTTCGGGCTACTGCTTTTGGGAGTTTGCTGATGGGAGCACCTCGGTCGTTCTGAGCTCTGTGGTGAGGGACACGTCGTCCTCCTCTTCCTCCGTCCTGCGGAGAACTTCGACCGACCGGCGAACTGGAGAGCGCGAACTCCCTCGTACGGCTGGACACGTGCTTGCTTGCTCGTGAGAGAGTACGGTATATAATAGGAAAGACGTCTTAGATCAGTGGATATTGTCTGATGGCGATGCGTGCAATTGTCCCACCGCTCCGCTCTGGCGCTTGGCAAGCAGCGGTCTCGACACACGCGCATGAGCTGCGTATCGATGAATATGATCACTTTTCCGACAAGTAAAACGTCTACTTGAGTTGAGTATTACTGCAACATCCAATAGAATGCTCTATTGTGATGTTGGCGAGTTGTTTCGGCTGGATCGCTTCACCTGGTTCATGCCGTTGGTGTCGGAAG
>JAASFW010000564.1:0-15649 GCA_023334005.1 Globisporangium orthogonon
GAGAGAGAGCGCGGGAAAGCAGCACGAACAAGCCGACACAAAAGCAAAAGATGTTCCCAAACCGGGACTCGAACCCGGGTCTGCTGGGTGAGAGCCAGCTATCCTAACCACCTAGACTATCTGGGAAGACACACTACATATAACACATATTTGTACAAGTGTTTTATCACTTATACTATGGAGCGTGGTATACAATGCTTTCAATTTCTTGCACTGATTTGGTGTTTTCAAGTATATCGAGCGCTGTTTGGATGCGCATCGGAATGATCTCCTTCGCGCCCGGTGCTTATCGACGAACCGATTAGATACGTTGCCGAAGTAAGAGAGCACAGGATTCTTCGCTAGTGGCTTGGGGAGCTGCCTGTTCTTTTTTACTAAAGATATCGGATTATCTTAAAGTATGATACAAACCTTGTTGTCGGATGGATCTTTGGCTATCTGCTCTCTCGCGTCGTCGAAGGTGATGTTCTCACGATGGAGGAAGGCCCCGAACGCCTTGACAGCTGTCGTCCGACTGCGCTGCCGCCTCGCCGGCCGAATACACGGACGCTTTGTATTGCTCTAAGGCCCTGTCCGAAGTCAGCCCGTCCTTCATGAACAGCACTGTGGGGCAGAGATAACATGTTCTTTGCAACGCGTATTAAATATCAGGTAAGCGTACCAGCAAGATATTATTCGAACGATTGGAAGCTAAATTCGGAACACCTCTACTCGCTAACTGGTCAAGACGCAGAGACCCGCGACGGATTTGCAAGGACAGGTTTATCTAACTGGAGATTGCTGAAAGCGACCTCGGATGGTCCCAATTGACGCGAACATTCCTTAATGATCCATATTCGAATTTATTTTCTCCCCACTCGTTTCATCACCAAGATAGCTACCAAGATAGGACATTTGAGTCTTAACTGGACTCAAATGTCCTAAACTAATGGATCCGCTTTTTTCAAGAAGTCAGAAGAGGATCGTCACTCCTGCTCCGGCTGTTTGGTGACTGGCACTTCCCGATCTTTCTCTCAGGTTCAGGTTGCCCGTCCGCTGCCTGCCGCTGCTCTGCCCAGCAGCGCCAGAGCCGAATCAGCGAGCCAGCAGACAAGCAAGCGATTATCACTCTTTCCGCCATGTCCACCGTGCTGCCGCTACCGCGCGGTTTCTTCGACGCGAGCGCGCGGCTCTCAGATGACGCGCACCGGCGCTATGTGGCGCTGGCAGAGGCTGCCGTGCGCCAGACATTCACGCTAGGCGACGCGCGCGGCGGCCGCGCGTGGATCCCCGTGCGCGAGAAGCACGCGGTCGCTGTCTTCCGCAACTTCAGCCACACGTGCGGCGCAGCAGCGGCGGGAGACACGCACCGCTCGAATGTGGCCGAGGTGAGTGGCAAGGCGGCGATGCACGCGTCGCTTGACGAGGTCGCGCGCGCGTACGCAGCACACGACGACAGTCTCTTTCGCCGCCTCATGAAGAAGCTCAACCCGGGCGTCATGGATGCCGCCGTGGTGGCCACTATCGTACCGCGCACACCGCACACGCCCTTTCGGTACATCGGTATCAAGTGGTTCGCCGTCAAGACGCCGACGCCGCTCGTGTCGCACCGCGACTACTGCTGCCTCGAAGTCCAGGACAAGATCGTCGACGCGCACGGCAACGAGATGTACCTCCGCATCCTCAGCTCCATCGAGGTGCCTGAGTGCCCGTCACTCGAGAACTCGCACGCGCTCGTGCGCGCCAAGCTGCTCGCTGGCTTCATGTACCGCGTCGATCGCGCGGAACCGAGTCTCGTGCGCGTGCACCACGTCATGCGCTTCGACCCGTCCGGATACTTCCCGTCGCAGTGGGCGTACAAGACGGCCGAGTCGCAGCTCGTGAGCAGCGTCGTGCAGATCCGTCGCATCATCGAGAAGCAGCAGATGAACGCGTGCACGTTTGTAGACAAGAAGCAGTGGGTACCCAACCACGCGCGCCAGAGCTGCGCCGTGTGCACGCGCGCCTTCGGCACTTTCCGCCCGCGCCATCATTGCCGGTGCTGCGGCGAGGTGATCTGCGGCAAGTGCAGCGTGTTCCGGCCCGTCGACGTGCCCGGCACGACGATCAAGAACGTGCGCATCTGTTCGATCTGCAACATGGGCGTGCAGAAGGCTGCGGGCGGTGCGCGGGACGTCGATGTCATGTCCGATGTGTCATCGTCTTCTGTGACATCGAGCAGCACGGTCGCCCACAACGAGATGAACATGACAGATCTGTACCTGAGCGCCACCAACCCCGGGAGCCCGTCGGCGTACTCGAGCGCATCGTCCACGAACTCGAACCTTTCGTTCCGGTCCACGACGTCGTCACGATCCGTTCTTGACGCTCGCTCTCGCGGCTTCAGCTCACAGCAGCACAGCGGGGGTCTATTCCGCACTGGGAGCCAGCGCGGAGGCTTCTTCGGCTCGAGGAATAGCCAGACGCCGCGCTCCTACTACGACAGCAACACGCCACGCTCGTACATCGCAAACAACCTCACGCCGCGGAACTTTGACAGCAGCGGTAGCGTCACGCCGAGTTCCGACAACGGCCACCACACGCCGTCATCCGCGGCGCAGCGCATGTCGATCTTCAAGCAGAACCCACTGGACCTCGGGTACTTGCGTGACTCGATCAGCAGCAGCAGCAGCAGCAGTTACGCCGGTGCGCCGCGCCAGTCTATCGTGACATGCGTCGACGTGTCTACCCAGATGAAAGTTGTCCCGTCCGGCATGTCTGCACAGGACACGCCTGACGCGTCCGAGCTGTCGGTCGCGAGCACCACGTCGCCGCTCTCTTCCAGCAACTCGGCGCATTTCATAGAGGAGAAGGAGGCGCCGCCATGCACGCTTATCACAGAGGCCGTACGCAGCCGAGCCATGACGCACCAACCCGGCGTCGTGCCGGAAGGCGCAGAGCGCGCCTCCAGCTCCGTGTCGGTGCGCAAGTCGACATCGAGCATGCGCTTCTCAGCGAAGGACGATGGCACTAGCAGGAGCAGCAGGGGCAGCAGCAGCACGAAGAAGCCGTTCTTCAGCGGTCTGTTCACGCGCAGCGCCAGCACCCTCTCGAACGGTGACCGCCCGACACAAACGTCGTCTTGAGTGTTGCGCCCGCGCCTTCGCCACTCTCCTAGCTAGATCTACTCGCCCACCGAGTCTTCCGTCTCACTTATGCGTCACTCGCTTCCTCGAACGCCACGCATCCTCGCCAGCATGCTCAGTGTCCACCACTGGGCTAATACACCACCCTCTGTACACTGTCTACCCTGCCTACCGCTCCTGGTTGCTGCCCATGTGCGTGACGACGTCGCTGCCCTTGTGTATCAGCGCCTTCTGCTGCTGCATCATGCTCTCGAGTCGGCGCGCGCCCTCAAGGAACTGACGGGACTGCGCGCGCTGTTTGGCCACGAGCAGCCGCTCATGCTGGAGCTGAAGCACCGTTTTGTCGAGTCGTGCGCGCTCCTGCTCCACGTCGCGCGCGCGTCGCTCGCTTTCCACCACACGCGTGCGCATCGCCTCGTTCTCGGCGCGTAGTTTCTCTAGCTCGCTCTTGAGCTCCGCACAGCTCTGCGCGGTCTGCGCTAGCGCGCGCGCCTTGTCGCACGTCTCGCGGCCGAGTCGGGTGAGCTCAGCTCGCCGGCGCTCCACCGCGTCCTCGTCGCTCGCGAGCTTCGCGAGCCGCTCGTCCAGCATCGCGCTCCGCACGTCCAGCGCCGCACGTTCCTCCACGAGCTTCATGGCGCGCTCGTCCAGCTGCGCGCGCGCAGCGTCCATGCGTCCACGTTCCTCGTCGACACGCGCAGCCGAGCGGGTCACAGAGACGAGCAGCTCTCGGCGCTGTGCGTCCACGGCGTCACGCTCGCGCGCGATCTGTGTGGCAGGTGAAGTAGTGAGCACAACGAGTCGGTTCTGCGTGTAGCCATGTCTCGACTCTGCTCGTCCTCAAGAGACAGGCACACATGCACGCACCGCCTGGAGCTCTGCGTGCACGCGCTGCTCGGCCTTCGTCTCCGCCAGCTGCTGCTGCTCGAGCGCCCGCGCCGCTGCACTCTCGAGTCGGAGCGCATCGCGCGCCGCCTGCGCCTCCAGCTCGCGCAGTTGCTGCTCCCGCGCCGCCTCAAGTCGCTCGAAGCGCTCCTTCTCAGCCGCCAGCAGAGCACGGTGGCTCTCAGGGAGCGTCGCGCGCTCCGCCTCGCGCTCCGCCATCTCCTTAGCGAGCGCGCGCTGCGCCGCCTCCAGCTCCAGCCGGAGCTTGTGCTCCAGCACCTGCAGCTCCACGCGATGTTGTGCTGCAGCGTCGTCCGCGCGCTTCTCGGCCAATAGCTGCGCGCCCACCGCCGCCTCGAAGCGCACGTTAAGTGCGTGGAAGTCGACGAGCGCCGCCTGCAGCTGCGCCGCGAGATCCAGATTGCGAGTCTCCACGGCGCGGCGCTCGCGCTCAGCATCTGCGAGCGCATCGCTTACGCGCGCGTTCTCTGCCTCGAGCTGGCGGCTCCGCGCCGCCGCCGCCTCGCACTGAACACTCGCGTCGCGAAGCTCGGCGCGCAGCTTGTCGAGCAGCCGTTCGTGCTCTGCCCGGCGCTCGCGCGCACGCCGACGCTTCTTGTCGATGCGCCCCTTGCGCATCTTGAGCTCGTCCTTGTGCATGCGCAGCTCGGCTTTGAGCTCACGCTCCTTCCACTGCAGCAGCGTGTTCTTCTCGCGCAGCTCGGCCACCTCGTCCTCAAACTTGCTCTCGACCTTGCGCAGCAGCAGCGAGAACTTCTTCTCCTCGCCGTCTGCGAGCGGCGGGGGTGGCGGCGATGTGAACCAGTAGGGGTGAGGCGCGTGCACTCCAGTCGTCGGCATCGGCGTCATTATCATCTGCTGCGGCTGGTGTCTCTGCTGAGGCGACGGCGCGCCACTGCCACCGCTCGCGGCCGCAGGCTTGGACAGCACCTTGAGGTCCACGTGCGGCGAATTGGGGAAAGGTGACGGCGGCTTCGAGGAGGAGCCGCCGCCGCCGACACGCGCGGGTGAACCCTTGGGCACCGAGAGGTCGACAACGAGCCGAGCGCTCGCACCGCCCACGCTTGCGGACCGGCGGCTCTCGTCCTCGAACGACGCCTCGCCGTACTCTTCATCCTCGCCAATGGCTGCCGGGCGCCGCACCGGACTCGCCGGCGGGCTGCTAACGCGGCGAACAGAGAGACTGGGCGGACCGGCCTCCTCCTCCTCGAAGTCCACGCTGTAGCCATCGTCGTCGTCCTCGTATGCGTCGTCGTCGTAGGCGTCCAAGGCGTCCGTGGCAGCTGCTTTCGCAGCAGATGGCTGGGGGCGGCCGCCGCCATCGCTCTCGTCGACCTCACTGGCGCCGTCGCTCTCGGCGCGCAGCAGTGCGTCGTCGTCCGACGCGACCTCGGACGCTGCCGAGTCGTCGCTGTACATCGAAACGGCTCATACGGTTGCTTGACAGGAGAGCGAGAGAAGGAGCAAGCAAGTCACGACGAGCGCGCGCGAGAGAGAGTTGGATTATCGAAAGGTGATATTGGAATATGCTACCGCGAGACTGCGCTTGAAGCGAGCGACACCGAAGCCTGCCACCTGCCGCTCGACTGCTGGACGCGCAGGCGGCGGGCGGCGCCAGCGCTCGACCGACTGGCCAACCAACCGGCTGAACAGACGGACGTCGCTGCTTCAACGCTACGAGATGCCGAGCTGAGCTGAGCTGAGTCGAGCTGCTTACGCCTTCTGGGCGTTCGAGTTCGGGCCCATCTTCTTCGCGCCGGCGACCACGTTCACGAAGCGGCGGTTGTACTGCCAGCGCTTCTTGGCGCGGCCCGTAAGCGCCTTCTTGCGGTCCTCCTGCTTGGCGACCTTCGGGGTCTGGCCCTTCACCTTACCGGCACGAGCCAGCGAACCGTGGACCTTACCACCACCGCGGAGACGCAGCACGAGGTGCAGCGTGCTCTCCTTCTGGATGTTGTAGTCGCTGGAGGAGCCGCGTATCAGAATCCAAAAGCGGCGATCAGTCTTCTACATGAGAACATACACTCGGATGAGGTCACAGAGAGCCACGAACCTCAGCGTGCGGCCGTCCTCGAGCTGCTTGCCCGCGAAGATGAGGCGCTGCTGGTCAGGCGGGATGCCCTCCTTGTCCTGGATCTTCTGCTTCACGTTGTCGATGGAGTCCGACGGCTCGACATCGAGCGTGATGGTCTTGCCTGCAAGACCCAAGCAGCGGCGTCAGCGCCTGCACCTGTTGTACCCACCAAAGCGCAAGCGCGGCGGAGTTGCTGTGTGATGAGGAGCATGCGAGTGGCTGGCGGACTGCGTGCATTTGCGGGCGTGCGGGTCGCGTGCTGCATTGCTGCTGCTGTTGCTCTCGACTGCTGCTGTTGGTGTTGTCTCGGGCGGCTGGTCCTATGCTGCTGCGTGTGTGCTGGTTCCTGTCGCTCGCTCTCTGCTGCTGCTGATACCTCCAGTTCACCCGCAAGCCCGCACTCTCCCCCCCGCGCACCACCCGCCCTCACTGCCTCCCACAACACCCGCACTCGCACCCGCACATGCACATGCAGCTGCATACGCACCGGTGAGGGTCTTGACGAAGATCTGCATGGTTGTCCTTCGCTCGCGGAAAATTCCAATTATCTCGTCGCCCTCATATACTCGCGCGCCAGTCAGCGCCAGCCAGAGGCACCTCACTTGCTTTCAGTATACCGCCAGCTTCTCAGCGAGCTTTCGAGCTTCGCCACCATCCAATCCGCACGCCACACCAGTGCCACACCACTAGCTTGGTGTGCAGCTGGTGTGGCGCGGTCCGACTTGGACCGGTCCCAGTTCAGCACATACCTTTCCCGCCGTATTACTAGCCCTTTTCAGCCACACCAGCGCCACACAAAAGAGCACACGAGCAAAGGAGCAGGACGTAGGAAGCAGGACGTCACTGCCACCACCATGCCGCTGCTTCGCTCCGCCTCCGCGAGTGCCCGCAGCCTCGTGCTACAGCAGCTACGCACTCCGCCGCCTCGCGCTCTTGCTCCCTGTGCGCGGCGCTGGTTCTCGGCCGACAGCGCGCCGTCGGACGCGCCTGAGTGCGCGCTGCCGCCGCATACAAAGTTCCGCATGCCTGACTTGGACTTCGAGGTGCAACCGTCGAGACGCATCGGATTGAGCGGACAGGAGATCCGAGCGCCGATTCCTGATTGAAAGTGCTTCGCTTTGCTATGCTACGAACCAGCGCATCTCGGGCGGCAGCGCGGTCGTGACGCTTGCCAAGTGGCATGTGCGCGAGGGCGACGAGGTGAAAGACGGGGCGCACATGTGCGAGGTGCGCGCTGCTTTTAACTCCTAGACGCGTGCGGCTGCAGTATCAGAAAATGACGCGCGTGCTTGCGCGTACAGATCGACACGCCGGACCTCAACTTCGTGCTCGAGGCGGGCGACGAGGGTTTCGTGGCCAGGATCTGTGGGTCTCTCGCAGTGGTGGCGACGGAGCTACTTGCTGCAACTGACGCGCGACTGGGGCAACTGACCTCTTGTGTGTATGTGGGTGACTGCAGTCGTGCAGGAAGGCGCCAAGAACGTGCTCCCGAACCAACCGCTGCTGGCGATCGTGCCGCAGGAGGCAGACATCCAGCCCTTCCTGGACGCGCTCAGGGCGCACCCGCGGGCCGTCGAAGGTGCGCTGTCGACGGCCTGGAGACCGGCTAACTAAGAGGCTCACGCGTCTCTCTCTCTCTCTCTCGTTAACAGGTTACGTCGAGCCTGCTCCAATCGCCGAGTCCTCGGCCCATGCTACTAGCGGTGCTTCCCCTTCCTCGTCTCCGTCATCGTCTTCTCATGGCATGCCGGAGGGCAGCGATGTGCTACGCGTACTGCAGAAGCTGCAGAAGGAGGGCCGCTTCCACGACGACAAGCAGCTCAAGGTGCTCAAGTCACTCGCGCGGAAGAACGACGTGCAGCTGCTCGTGACGTTCAGAGGCAGCTTCGCGGACGAGGCGTTCAACGACGCCACATTCGACAAGGACTTCTTCGTGGAGAACGCACTCGAACTAGCAGACGAGGCGCTCGCGCGCGATGCGGGTGCAGACAAGAGCTAGTTACTGCTGCTATCAACTGAAAACTGTTCTTGCAGGACGCAGGTATAAGAGAGCAAACAACCACATGACGGGTGAGGTGAAGGTGATCTCTTCATTGCTTGGTGAGGATGAGAACGATAGAGGTGGGAAGCTTTCTTCAGTGTTAGACGGCGGAGGGCAGCTGCAGCCTCATACATCAACTTTACCTCAGCCTGCTGCACGCACGAGGATCTTGGCGGTCGAGGTCGCGTCACGCGGGATGCCGTCATCTCCCGAGTGTCCGTTGTCGTTCACGTAGATGACGAAGGAGTCGGACATTCCGTCCTGACAGCCAAGGTTGGTCGCGCAGCGATACTGGATCGTCTGGAGCGCCGCAGGAATGTCGGCGATACTCGCAGCGAATTCGAGCATGCTCGCCCCGCTCTCGCTGCTGGGCGGATCTGCGGCGTCGACGCTCTGCCACAGAGTGAGCCCCGCGACGTCCTCCTTGACACGCAGCAGGCCGTTGTGGACGCGCAGGCGAACGAACAGCCGTCCGTCGCCGGCGTCGGCATCCGAGACCTGGACGTTCCGCAGCTCCGTCCATGCGTCTAGCGGCGCGAAGTACATTTTCGCCATGTCGATAACCGGCGCATCATTGACCGAGCGAATGCTGATCGGGATGCGAGCTACCGTCGCGTACAGTCTCCTGTCGTCGTTATCGTCGTCGTCGACAGGAGCGCCGTCAGTCTGTAGCGTCACGCCAAGCTCCACAAGTGTCACGTTGACCGCGTCCCAGCCTGATGCGTTGGCGTCGGCGTGGTACGTTACGCGTTCGAGCGCGCAGTTGAGATACTGCAGAGGAGCAGTGAGTGTGATCGCTGCTGACGGCTGCCGCGGAGCGCTGAGGTCGATGTCCCCACTACTGCTACATGTGGTTGGTCCGAGGCTGAGACGTCCCTTCGACGCACTCAACGAGACCGCGTACTCCGCGCCGCTCTGTTCGCTCTCAACGTCGAAGAGGGTTATGGAGCGTGTGCGCGTGGTGACTTCACTGCCATCATCGCTTGCGTCAGAACCTGAGTGTCGCTCGAGCGTGAACGCTTCTCGACGATTCGAGTCCGTTCCGAAGTAGTAAAACGATCGCGTGGCTGACGACGCGGCGATGAAACGCGGGGACAGCATCGCGTCCATCGCGTCCATGTTGATAGCTGCACCCTCACGAGATCCAGCAAAGAGCTTACGCGTCGCCGCCGCTGTCCCGTCCGATTGCCAGAACTCCCACTTCCTGTCGCGCTCCGCTTGCGCAGCAAATACAAGTGTAGCACTCGACGAGTCTGCATTGACTGCGAGCACAGAGAGCAGCGACGGAGTCGAGCTTGCGCTGCCTGCCGCTAAGTCGACGAGAAGCGCAGTTCCTGCGCCAGTTCCGTCCGTCGACCAGAGCTCTTTGCCACGAACTCCGTCGTCCGCTTGAAAGTACACGCGTCCAGCGTAGGGTATCAGGTATGACGGATCCGATCCGGTTGCGCCCGGGTTAATGTCAACGACGAGCTCAGTGGCCAGCGTGGTCCCGTCCGAGACCCACAACTCGGCTCCGTGGGTGCAGTCGTTTGCCTGGAAGAGCAGCAACGTCTTCCCGGTGCTGTCGACGAACTCGGTAAAGTACTTCGGATCCGAGGATCCTGCTCCAGCACAGACATCGAAGAGAATGCCAGTGCCAACGTGTGCGTGACTGAGTGTGAAGTCGGTTCGGCGAGCGCCGTCCGAGATCCAGGGCTCGCGGCCATGCAAAGCAGTTTTCGCAGAGAAGACGAGGTGGTCGCCAAAGACGCTGAGGAACTCCGGCGCGGAGCTCCGACTTCCGATCTCAATGTCGGCCACGAGCTGTGTGCCTCGCCGCGTCCCGTCGGTCGCCCAGAGCTCGGTGCCAGACTCAATCGAGGTCGCCTGGAAGAAGAGCAGTCCCTTGAACTGGGCGAAGTGCGACGGGTTCGACCCTTCGTCACTTGCACTAATGCGCTTCACACGATGTGTGCCCTCCGGACTGCCGTCAGTGCTCCAGAGCTCGTGACCCCATTTGGTTGACTGACTATGAGAGTCGCGGTAGCACACAACACCAGCGAACATGCCTGTATCGAAGATCCCGGTGTCGATACGATAGGAGTCGCGGTAGCCGACATGCTTGAGCGCGCCGGTTGTCTATGTTCGCAGCGAAAGACAAAGTGCGAGGCATTAGTGTTAGAAACAGTGTTCGAGCGACACAGGACGGAGCAATTCCTCAATCAGTGAGATGTACCCGAGAGTCGGAATAGCGCAGGTACATTCTTCTCACGCCACCCCAGACGTAGCCGTCCCAGCCGCACTCATTATAGTAAACGAGCGGCTCGTTGTTGCTGCCGTCCGTCGCCACTGTGCCGAGAAACACTGTCTGCGCTTCGGCTGTGGACATCCAGTGATACCCAAGCGGACAGTCGTACTCCTGCGAAGAAGGTCAAGTATATGAGCACTACGATTCAAGACCTCTCTCATGCAGACGGCAAACGCACCTGGTCAGGCTCCCAGGTGTTCGACCACGAGATCCCATAGAAGACGTCAGCGTCGTATGCGCTTTGACGAAAGCTCTGGCATGCATCTCGCTGATCTAGAGGTACTCGCCACGACAAGTCGGGCCCGCGAGCACTAAAGTACGCGCGATTGTCCGCCGAGCTAACGATCAAGTGCGAGGGCTCGGAGCTTTCTGGACCCGGAAAGATGTCCATCAGTGGAGCAGTACCGACGTCGGTGCCATCGCTGAGCCACAACTCGTCTCCGAGAGCTTCAGTCCTGCCTCGGAAGAGAAGCGAAGAGTCTCCGAGCTTTACAAAGAACCCGGTCGCAGTCGCATCCGAGCCAGGGAAACTGTGAAGGATCCGCAGTCGAGTATCTGAGTCGGCAGCAAGCGGTTGGGCGAGCATCAGGTGCCACTGCTGAGTGCGTTCCTGCATGACAAGCGTCTGCCCTCCTCGGTTAGAGGTGATCAACTCGTCGACGGATGGCGCACCGCGCAATAACACGGATTCGCCCTCTTGAATCTGCACAAGCGGTTCGCTTATTCCGTACGGCGCGACGTGGATCTCCGGTCCGTCATTAATTGCGTGCACGCGCACAGCTTGCGCGTAGGTGCGAACTTGTGGTCCTCCGAGCCCGAAGTTGCCGAGATCGGAGACCTCGAGCACGATCAATGCGAGACCATGGAAATCGGGGGCTCCCCTGAAGACCAGGAAACGCAAGAAGCCAGCGTTCAGCGCCTCCAGGCTGCCTTGAGCTGATATCACACGCTTTGCGCTCGATGTTGTGTCGCTTGGGAACTCTGGGTCGACGGCGATGAACAGTCCAAGTTGCTCGCGGAGGTACGAAGGAGATACTCGCGGGCGGATGCTACAGTAGTAGCAGGAGATGTTGAGCTGGAGCTGCAGCAGTCCGGCGCAGCCGCTAGCTTCGGTGTTGTCGGGGTCTTGAACAGACAGCGCGTCCAACTGCAGATCTGCGTCCTCTGTAGCTTCGAGCGCCGGCGCTGGTAGAAAGCGCACGATACTCTCAAATGAATCTGCGCGAAGATTCGAGGGTAGCAGCACGAAGTCCTTCGCCTTGACGACTGGGGCGTCGTTCACTGCGTGCACTCGAAGACCGAGTGTTATCGATGACGCGTCCTCACCGCCGTTCGCGCCGCAGGATGACGACGCTGCGAGTTTGATTGCCTCGACGAGGTCTCCGTTCGAGTTGAAGTCCAAATCAGGCTCATAGATCATCCCCCGAAGGGCAGCATTGATGTCTTCGATCCTGCCGCGAACCTCTAGACGCGAGAAGAACAGCCTGGAGCTCGTCACTGCGCTTTCGATAGCGGTATGCGGCACCGGGAAGCGTGAGCCGTCTAAATGCACGGTTTTGCGTGTTGAGCCAGCGAGGAGCAGCAGTCCTCGGTACATGGCCAGCATCACGCCTCCGTGGTAGACAGTGATGCGGAGGGTGATCTCTCGTTCGTCTGCTTCTGCGTCCGGACACGACAGCGACAAGCTGTCGATGAACAGCTTCTCGTCTTCTCGCACACTCGCGAACTCGCCGCGCGTGCTGGAGATCGGATTCAATACGCGCCACGTTGGCTCGTCGCATTGTGGAGTAACAGCGAAGTAAACTGCCGCAGACCCGCTTCGATACGAGCGTGAAGTGTCCACTACCGAGATCACTGTCTGCTCGGATCCGTACCAGTCTGGGCCTGGAAGGTAGGTGCTCCCGTTGAGTGCGCTGTTGATCTGCTGGAGGAACCCTCGGAAGACGAACACACCCGAATGGTTTGTTACGCGCTGTATCCCCGGTATCCCAAGAGCGAGGGCAAATGAGCCGTGCGGAGTGGAGATCGTTATCTCGAGAAGACTGGCGGCTGAGAGCGCGACGTCAGCGTCGTAGATCCGAAGCGACGAGTCGCTGAACGTGTAAAGCGAGTCTTCAGCAATCGAGAGCACCGCGTCCGTCGGAGCAATGACGGCGAGTCTGTGTTGCGACAAATGCGCTGTGAGCGCCATGTAGATCACAGTTGTGCTCACGCGCGGACCGCCTTTGCCGTAGGTGCCGCGATCGTCGACGGAGAGCACGAGACCAACTTCGTTGAGTTCTCGAAAGGCTTCTTGCTTGCTTTCGATGTCGTCGAGTTCGAAGATGATCTCCGCCAGGACAAAGTTCAGGTGCGTGAGGGTGCCAGCGAGTGCCAGGTAGCCCCGATTGTGGACAAGTGTGCGCACTTTCAGAGCCACAGAGTCGGCTTCTTCTTCGTACATGCGAGGCAGCGTGATCACCCCGTGAGCAATCTCGACGACAACCTCCATTTCACACGACAGCGGGTCAGCCTCACATATTGGTTCCGTGACGTCGACGTCGTTGAACTGCACACCGCGGATAAGAGTTGGCGATGTTGGTTCGACAATCACGGCCGAGTGTCCAATCGAGCGCAGATCCCACACTGGCGGATCATTGACCGCGTCGATGCGAACCTGCAGCACCGTACTCGTCTCCGGCGACTCCTCCATCGTGTATGCATCAAAAGTGAAAGCGGAGACGGAGATCTCGTCGAGTCCGTAGAAGTCCGTATCGGGGAGATAACGCAGCGCTTGAACGCTTCTGTTGATATCAGCGAACTTGCCTTTGAACTGGATGCGCTTGAGTCCTCTGCCACTCGTGCTGTCTTCAAAAGTGATCCCAGAGAGCGAAGAGAGCACCAAGACGCCGTGCATCGCGCTGAGTGTGACCGTCAGAGAGATTCGCGAGACATCGTCGACGCTCAAGAAGCTCAAGCCGTGGATTTGCACTGTCGTGTCTTCGTCTCCATGAAGCATGTTTGATGCTTCATTCGAGTGTTCGCTCGTCGGCACGTTGTGCGGGCTGCTAATCATGACAGGATCCGCAAGAGGATTGACGAAGACGAAGCGAACGGAAGTGGTGGTGCTGATGAGCGATGGTACCACCGAATCTGACACTTTGACAGTGATCGTGTCATAGCCATTGCTAGTATTGTCAAACGTGCTGTCGACGCTGTTCCAGTTGCTTGCCGACGTGTACACCAGCGCTGCAAGCGCGCTGTTGACATCTTGAAGCGCTCCACGCACTTGTAGCTCGTTCGTGTTCTCATCTGTTCTCATCACTGATGCAGCGAACGGTGAGTATGGCTCTTCCAGCAATGTCAGGGATCCGAATGCGGCGCGAATGACAGCGGTGATTGTCGCTGCATCCGCGTCTGGGTCCACGATGCGGAAGTCAGAGATGACGAGCGGAATGTCTTCGTCGCACTCGTAGACCTGGGATCCGGATACCAAATACGGCACATCATTGACCTCCGTCACGTGCAGCGGGATAGCCACCTCATCACTCGCCGAGGTTTCTGTATTGACAGCTTTGACGATCAGCGAGTCCAAGCCACTGAAGTGCGGATCGCTAGTGTACGACCCTGACGCGAGTATTAGATTTGCGCACGCGGCATCAGCTTCGAAGCTGACACGCTTGAGCGGCTCTTGCTTCGTGGCACCGAAGCCGGCGCTCAAACTTCGAGTAATGCACTTGGTGTTTGAGAAAGCGAGTGTTCCATGTGATACGGACAGACTCACTCGCAGCCGCATGAACCTCTTGCTGACTGAGTCTCGGCCGCTATCAGCGTTGCGAACTGCCAGTCCTTGCAATGATTTGGGTGTGTCTTCTTCACACTGAAGTGGACGGCAGCTCAAACGAAGCTTCGACAGGAAGTCGCTCATCGAGCGATACGGATGTAGCTGCTCAACGTCTTTCGGCACTTGGATCACGGGTGGGTCAGTGCGAGGCAGGATGACCAAGTCTGCGTACGTCGTGTGCTCTTCCTGGCCGTATTTGACAGTGAACACCCACTCGATGACTTGTCCTGGCGATCTGCTTATCTGCGAGTTCCAGTTCGATGAAGGAAGGAACTCGAGTCCTTCGAGGATCTCTCTGAGACGCGCATAGCTACCGCTTACACTAATGGTGGAGCTTGGCGCGGCGCCTTCGCGCAGCGCTTTGATCTTGGTGCTGACGATTTTTCCTGTGGTAACCGAGATGGTCATCTGATACATTGTGTTGCCACTCGCCAACCTTTCGATTACACTTGGCAAGAAACTGGCATAAGACGCTGTAGCTGGCAACGCAGCCTCAATCTCGTGCTCCGAAAATTGCAGCACAAGATCTGGAAACCGGAAGCTAGTGTCTTCGAAGGCGGTGTACACAGTGGAGTTGAGCACCACGCTTGGCACCAGGACTTTTGGATGAATATGAACTCGGATCGCTCGCTGATGCGTGAATGCTGGTTGCACAGCATCGTTTCGAACAAACAGTCGCACAGTATCGAGCTCGTGAGAGAGAGCATCGCTCGAGTACTGTAGGCGCTCGAGCGCGCGATTGAGCATCTTCAAGTCGCTCTTGAGCGACAATGTCCGTATTGCGCCAGTGCCAGCTTCGTCGTGAGGTGCGAAGCGCTTCAGCTCGTGGTCATCGAAATGCGCAAAGTCGAGATGGCCGTGGTCACAAGACACTTCCAGAGCGATCGGTCTTGTGTCACCGCTACTTGCACCGCCGCCGTTGGCGTCTTCAACACTGATTCCAGTGAGCTCGAGCACATCTCCATAGACGACTTCCATTTCTCGAACCTGCCAGTTCGAGGCAATAAATGGACCTGCGCCACAGCAAAAGTACGGGTGAGCGATGTTTCTGTCCTCGCACTGCTCACACGCGCGCAAAAACTCACCTTCGACTGAATTAGCGATGTGGATCTGCGGGATCACAGGCGGAAGGACTACTCGAATTAAGAACTCTCTCTCAACTAGCTTCGAGCCTTGCCAGAACAACGACAGCTTCAAGCTGTCGAACTCTGTGGACCCGCGTTGGCCGGTGTATGTGGTGAAATTGTGAAGACGTGTGTGGATATGGGCGAGAGTTCCGTTCACCCAAGTCAGAGCGTTCGACGTCGTCGTCGACGACGACGACGACCACACTCCGGAGCTCTTCGTCGCACTGAGTCGTCCTCGGTCGCATTGGACACGCAGGTTGAACCAAGCGCTGGTAGGCGCGCCAGCA
>JAASFW010000565.1:0-15599 GCA_023334005.1 Globisporangium orthogonon
AGATCGAGGAGGGGTGGGCGAGCGATTGCTTAATCGGGACGTTGCCGGCCCCCACATGTATCTTTCTTTATCCATGCATTACTTGCGAACTTCGAACCTTGAGCTTAAATTGCCGAATCTGAAATCGAGGTTATTTTCGACTCCTTCAAGAAGTCAGTCAAAGTAGCCAGTCTTGGATTGTTGTGCCACTGCGGCGCTGCGCGGCGTTCTTTCGCGGCGCATTCGCTCGCTCGAGCTGTTAAACGTGGACGCGCATGTCGCTCGTCGCGCTGCTCGCGCTCTCGCACCCGGCGGCGTCCGCCAAGATTGGCGACCTCCACAGCCAGCAGCCGCGGCGCCGTCTGCCGTTCCGACGCCGCAACTCGCTCGCCAAGGTCTACGGGGTGCGTGCGTACACCACGCCACTTGCCACCTGTGGAAAACCAACTAATTAGTCAACGTGCAGCCCAACAGCAAGAGCCGCTACCGCTCGCTGCTCGCCGGCTTCTCGGTCGACGGGCTGCTGGCGCTGGACGCAGCCTCCGCCACGACCGGCAGCCGGAGCAGCAGCACGAAAGGCGCCGCGATGTCGCTTCCCGTGCTCCGGTCCGCGAAAAACGGGCTGCACGTCTCGCCGCAGACCGCGCTCAGCGCGATCGTGGGCAGTCTCGACTTGTGGCCGACAGCGGCGTGGCGCAGGAAGAGCAAAAAGAGTCAGCAGGCGACGAACAGCAGTAGCAATAACTCTCATGGTCAAATATCGGTAGGACCCGGCCGACCGCCGCTGCCAACAACGGCCACTCGAAGACAATCGCAGAGCCACGGCACGAGAGACGACCCAAAAGCGTCCCCGCGCGTGCAGATTCAACCTCGGCGCTCGAGTAAGAGCAATCCGAGATCGTCGCCTTTGGCATCGAATCGCCTTAAGCAGGGTCACCTCTGGCGGCGAGTGGCGCACGCTGCCAACGCGCAGATCTCGTCCAAACTTATGGCACAAAAGTTCGATGAAGAGAGTTCAGACAACAACAATAACGCGAATCGCGAAGACGACGAGATCAGCTACGTTATTGACGAAGACGAGCTCGCGAGCAGATTCTACATCGAGACCTTCAAGGCGGCTGAGTCGCGTGAGACTCTCGTCAATCAATCGAGAGCGTCACTTTCAGCGCCTCGGTCATCGGATCGTGAGCAACAACAGGAAGAAGCAAGACAGACATTCGACGCTCGAGAGCGCGAATGGAGAACAAAGCAACTAGCACTGGAGCGTCAAGTGGCAGCGCTCCTCGCTGAGAATCAGACGAAGACCTCACTCATCAACTATCTTCTGGACGAGAACACCCGTCTGATAGGTGACTGCGAGTGCAGAGTATCCACGGTGATTGTACCGACAGAAACAAGAGCATCCGGGAACAACCAAGACGACGTCTGCGCTTCAACTGGAAGAGCGCAGAAGCGTGCTTGTGAACACCCCGAAGAAGATGGCGACGACGACGGCTTCATGCCGGAGACAACAAGTAGAGAGGTGAAGATGTTGCGGCGTAAATCTGCTGTGACTCGCGCTCAGGGCGTCCATGCAGCCGAGAGGAAGCTGCATCGTAAGGACAGTGAAAGTCTTACGCGTGGCGCACATGAAGAGCAGCAGCATTTGCAGCGACGGATATCATTTGTATCCGTAGCAGTGAATGAAGCAGAGTTCGAGGGGATCGTGCGAGAGATCGAAGCCGAACTGTTTGCTTTCGCGAACTATTAAACATTGTAGCCTGAGCCGTCGACGATTACCCATCACTACGCGCTGCTGTGCATGCTTGAGAGTTTGATGCCGTGTTGACGCCGGTGTGCTGTGCGCTTCCTCCGGATCTTGCAAGTCTAGTGACTTATCCGAGGAGTTCGACGAACACGTGCATGATCCGGCGGGTGTGGCTGGCAACAGCACTCTCTTCAGGATGCTCCAATCCCCACAGCTTTCCGAACGAGCCGAAACCACGCGACACAAACTCTCGCTCGATCTGCTGGAACGTGAGTCCGATGCGTCTGAAGAGCGCCTTTCCGTTCTTCGCACCAACAAGAGTGTCTCGAAACGCAGGTGCCTGCACATGCTGGGCAATCACTGCTAGTCGATCCCAAAAGTTGCGGCGTTGGACCCAAGTGCGACATTTGTGGCTCGCACTCTCTCCGTCTCGGATAAACGCCGCAACGAAATGCTCGACCTTGCGGTGATACTTCACGTTCACCTGAGCCGGAACCGCTTTCAGGTTTACCTGGAGGTTCAGAATCGAGCGGAGATAGGACGTGCTGACGCGATCCTCGAACGGTAGAGAATTGTTCCACTGGATCGCTAGGTCGATCGACAGGTAGTGTGCTGCGTGGAGGTCTCCAGTCGGTTGCCATACAGTTGATTCACTGCTGCGCGACACCTTTACGCATTGAATCTGAGCACTTGCACCGCGTAGTTCATCCGACACCAGCGGGATGTCTTGGCACGACGCCATCATGCTCGAATCGGAATCGAACAGTGCTGCGAGGCTCACTTCCGAATACCGAATGAGCGCGGTTGCTACGAGCGCCAAGTTGCGCAGCTCGTAGTTGCGAAACGTGGCTTGTCGCTTGGCGAGCCTATCGCTGTGAGGAACGAAAGCTGGGATCGGACCGATGGTGGTCTTGATCCACTCGCGGATCTCCTTCTTGGCGACCTTGTCGCTGCATCTGCGTGAGATTTCTGTCGCAAGCGGGATGTTGTCGTTCTTGAAGTACACAAGGTACGCTGTAAAGCGATCCGGAGACGCACGGTAGAGTTCGTACGCCCGCAAGACACTCATGTCGCTGCCAAGACTAATCTTCTGCGGTGATTTCTCGGTCTCCTCTTCCTCTTCATCGAACAGCGCTCTCTGGACTCTCGATGCAGAAGACAGCAGACCAGCGCTCAGCTTGGGGATACAGACCTTCGGATCCGGAGCGATTACAGGCGCTTGATTGTCGTCACTGCTTAGTGACTTCGACTTTGCCTTCGTGTATTTCGCGAGGACATCCGCCAGCAGCTCTTTGAGGCGAGTGTACAGCTTGTCGCCGTTGCGAGTCTGCTCGAATCGCTCTCGGAAGTTTGCTGTCTCGACGCACTTCTCAATCTGGTGGAGGCGCGTCCGCTTGGCTTGGGTGATCTTCTCGGGCCGCTCGACGTCACTGGGTGTAAGGAGAAGCTCGTCGACCTGCTTGTGGCGCGCGATGACCGCGTGGAAGAAGAACTTTGCGTTGCACGCGACCAGCACGAGTCTCTGGAGGTTGGTGTCATTCACCTGCTCTCGTCGCTTCCCGCGCTTGTTGAGCGCGTGCAAGAGCTCCAGCGACACATAGTAACCCAGTGCGTACTCTGGGTGATCGCCACGCATCGAGTGCTTCGCCATTTCGGCCTCGAAGATGTGTTTCTCCTGCGCGCGTCGTGAGTCGCTGGTACCAGCGATGCAAAGAGTTGGCGGCATGGACCTTGTCACCATTGAGCTACATGCGTTATGTAGTAATGCGGAGCAGCTCCAGATTCGAAGGAACCGCGCTGTCCATGAGGAAGGCGCGCGCAGCCTGCGGAGAAGCTCGCGATCTTGCTCGGAACCTGATTCGCAACTCGGAACGAATATCTGTAGCCATTCGCTGTTGAAGGTCAACCAAAGCTAGCTCTGAAGTTGCCCTCAACAATAACCCTGAGTCTCCAGATCGACAGAGGTCGCTAAGCTCCGCTGGCGAGTTCGAGATGGGTGGGACTCGGTTTGACGCATTCGACGAACTGGCGACGGTGGACATGCACGCGGTGGGCAACATTCACACAACGCTCCAGGCTGAGCGAAAATTGCGTCTTGGTCTTGGATCGAGACGTGAATGCGGCACGGAACATCCACCTGAAGCACGAGCACCGGCTCAGCCAACCCGACGCCGAGCGAGTACGCGCTGCAACTCATCGACGCCCTGTACGCGGAGCATTGTTCTTATTATTCCGAGTGTTGGATTATTGGTCCTGCAGGAAGTTCGCCATTCGCGATGACGCGCGCCGCAGCTGCGGCGGCATTCGAGGCGGCCGTGGCGCACCGGTCCGCGCGCGCAAGCGACGACTCGCGATTCGCAGTCGGCTATTATGTCTCGCTGCCGCTGTTGTGCGCGCTCAATGCCGCGTTGCCAGCGCCGCAGCAGGTGGCGGCCGCGACGCTCACGAGCCTCGTGCTCGTCAAAGGCAATGCGCGCGTGTTCAGTCGGTCGTCGCTGGCGCTGCACGCGCGTGTGGACGCCGTGATCCTCGCCGAGAGTGATCATCAGAATCCTGTGCGGCTGCGGCGCGAAGAGCGGGCGCGCGTCGAGCAGGTGGCAAAGCACGCGAGAGATCCGGCGTTCTGCGTGCACGTGAGGCGGGCTCGCAACGGCACCGAGCTGCTCGCGCGGCTGCAGCAGGCGCTCGAAGCGGCGATCGCTCGCTACTGCATTGAGTGCCGCGGATGGGAAGACAGTGGCGAGACACCTGAGGCGACACCGGTCAGGTCTTCGGCTGCAGCAGCGAGGCAAGCTAGAGCTCCATCAACAGCAACTGTTACAGCACCACGCGAACCAAAACCAGCAACCTCCAACGCTCTGCTAGATTTTCCAGTGCCAGCACCGTCGGCACGACCTTCGTCAACTCTTACTCTGTGCACGATTACTCCAATGGTGCAGCAGCTCACGAATGTCTCCCTTTCCACCATCCGATGCGAGTCAAGCGTCGCGCGAGCGTACGCGATCCAGCAGCGCCAGCCAGATCGCTTTGTGGCATACTGCGCGTTCTTCAAGAACGACAACCTCCTACTTGCGACACAGATCTCGCGCAAATGCAAGGACAAGTGTCGGAAGCGGGAGATCCGCGAGTGGATTAAGGAGACCATTGGATCCATACCTGCGTTCGTGCCGACGGCAACGCAGCGCGCCAAGCGGCAAACACAGTTCCGCAACTCCGAGCTGCGCCAATTGGCGATCGTGGCGGCTGCGCTCACGGTGTACGGCGAGCACGTGCTGTCAGCGCTTTATGACAGCAGCGAGTCTTCAATGCACGTTCTACAGGACATCCCGCTGGTATCGGAGGAGATCCGCGATGCGCGCAAGCAGAGAGAGTGTCTTCAGCGTGCCAGGTGGACTAATGAGGGTCGGTCAAATGCAAGTCGTATTGCACACGTGGGGGAGATGCACGCGGCGCACTACCTGCCGCTCGACCTCTCGATCCAGTGGAACAATGCACTGCCGCCTGAGCAGCGGCTGAGCACAACAGCGCTCAGCTGGATCCTCAACCATCCGAGCAATATGAAGGCAGTGCCGCGCAGTGTAAACACAAAGGATCACCGCCAAGTGGAACACTTCATCGCCGCGTTCCTTGAGGAAAATCACCGAGATGACGTCCCGCGACTCCCGAAGGCGACCCGTAAATCCACAACGTGGTTGGTGTGGCGCAACATCCACGACCGTCTGGCGCAGATTGCAGCACGTGTACAGTCGCGCGAACTCCGCGGCGCGTTCGTCAGAGCGAAGAGTGGTGAGGCGCTGTACGATCTCGTGGAGCAGACATTTCGGCGGATCGAGACGGAGTTCGTCGTTCGCGGATACGCCTTTGGGCCGATCTGGGACTGCAAGGAGCGCCATCTCGTCCGGCGTGACAGCAGTGCAGTGAAACCTCGCGAGTTTGCGGCGTGTATCATCGCGCAGAGCTGGCGCGCAAGGTAGGCGGACACTCGCGAGGAGCTTCAATCCACTCGTGACATCCTGCAGTCGTCGATGTAGATGACCAGTATATTTGTTCTATTGGGTGACTCGGTGTCCGAAGCCGCCGGTGCAAGCCAAGCGACTTGGATGACTTCGATCCGAGCGTGCGTAGGACACGACGCGCAAAGGACATCGGGTACATCGGTGGATGGATCCATGCGTACAAGCTTCGCGGACAGTGGCGATAGGTAGCCGTCGGTATCGGAGGCAAGAAATGAGTCATTGCAGCCAGCGGCGAGCAGCCGCGCAGCTGGCCACTTGCCATATTCCGCCCATGCTCGATTCTCACACTGTCCACACAACGATCGATAGAGACACGAGCTGGTTGGCTGACGAGGAAGCACGCTCGCGCTGTGGCAGAACCAGCTGGTTGATCGTAGTGGCTGCTGCTGCCGCTGCGAGCGTCAACAACATTCGGACTTTCGGCGACGAATCCTGCACACATGTGGCTCTGCACTCTGCACGCCAGCGCCAGCTGGCAGATCAAAAGGCAGCAGCGAAACTGAAAGAAACCGAACGGCTCTCTGAGAAAAGCCCGAGCCAAACATAGCCAACAGTTACGGCCGCAAGCCAAGCAGAAATGAGGGCGCCTCACGCCCGGACTCGCACTCGCACTCACTCTCTCGCTCGCCCCCGCCCACCCGCCCATGTCGCTGCCGTGCGGAGAGCGCCCCGGCGCAGCGGCCGTGCGCCCCGACCGGCTCGCCGCTGACTGCGCCTCCTCGTACCCGGCGGTGAAGCAGCCGCCGGCGGCGCGCAAGGCGGCGGACGCCGCGGCCGGCCGCCGCTGGCAGACGCGCCTCTACGCGCTCTTCGTGCTCATCGTGCTCACCTGCGCGCTCGGCCTCGTGTGCGTCGCGTCGCTCATTCAGCGCCAGGCGCTGCGCGGCAGCGGCGGCCCCGCGGACGCGCAGGCGCTCGTGCTCAGCAACGCGGACGCACCGCCTGCCGCGAACGCGCTGGAGGCGGCGACGCCAGCGCCAGAGACGCACGCACCCGTCGTAACCCAGCAGACGCCGGCGCCAACGGCGAAGCTGCCGGTCGCAGAGCGCTGGCGCGCGCTCGGCAGCGACGACTTGTCGCAATTCGAGTGTGTAGCCTGGAGACGCACGAGCGACTGCTCACCCGACGGGAAGATTGAGGAGCAGGAAGCCAAGACGTGCGGCGACGAGATCCCCGACGGCATCAGCGGCTTCTGCGAGATCCGCCGCAAGGCCACGGGCGAGACGCACCGCGTGCTCGGGATGCACTGTGACTCGTTGCGTCCGGGCGTGCGCTTCAAGTGTGCCGACTTCCGCGAGATGCTCGAGTACGGCCACAAGGCGCCACTCTACACGCACGACTCGAGCTTCTCGTTCGAGAAGTGCCAGGAAGAGTTTGTGGACGACCAGGCCCTCACGGGTGTGGCCACCCCCGCGCTTGATACGGCCGCCAAACAGAGCGCCGCGCGCAGCATCTCGTTTTCGCGCGGCATCGCGCTCGTCGTGTACGAGAAGCTCTTTGAGTCTGTGTTCGCGTCCATCCGGTCGCTGCGCGAGATGGGTTGCACGCTCCCGATCGAGCTCTGGTACATTGCGTCGGAAACGAACGTGCTGCACCCGATCCTGCAGACGCTCACACGCGACTACGGCGCGTTCCTGCGCGAGATCAAGGATCCGCGCGCCACGCGCTTCTACACCAAGCTGCACGCCGTCTTTTACAGCGCGTTCGACCAAGTGCTGCTGCTCGACTCGGACAACTTCAGCGTGAAGGACCCGACGTTCCTCTTCGCCACGGCTGAGTTCAGGGACACGGGCGCGATCTTCTGGCCCGACTTCTGGCGCGCCAAGAAGACGATCTTCAACATCCAGCCGCGCAGCTTCGTTTGGGACGTCTTCGACCTCGACTTCGTCGACATGTTCGAGCAGGAGAGCGGGCAGGTGCTCGTGGACAGGCGGCGCCACCTCAAGGCGCTCAACGTGATGATGTACTACGCGACCCACGCGGAGCTGATCGAGAACATGCGCCTTGTGTGGGGCGACAAGGACCTCTTCCGCTTCGCGTGGCTCAAGACGAACAGCTCGTTCCACATGATCACGATGCCGCCGGGCGCTGCTGGCCGGAAGCTCCCGGACAAGAACGTCTTCTGCGGCGTCACAATGGTGCAGCACGATCCGAACCACGAGATCCTGTTTCTGCACCGCAACCAGGAGAAGATGTCAAGCGAGAACCACCGTGTCGTTTGGGAGCACGTGCAGGACTTCATGATCGACTCGGTGCCCATCGACGAGTACGACGTGCGCGGCGCGAACGGCGGGCGCTACTACCCGGACTACAAGCGCTGCTACGGCAAGGATATTTATTACGAGAAGCTCTTTACGGTCACGCCCGTGGAGAACCTGCCGTTCGCCGGTCTTGAGCGCAAGCTGCTCGGCTACGTGTCGGAAGCGGCACAGCTGGCGCAGTCCTGGAAGCCGCAGGAACCGACGCTCTCGCCCGAGCTGAAAGCAGCGCGGTAGGAGGAGGCGGCACTTGCGTCCAGATAGTTAGTAGTCCCATAGTCCCATACCCACGTACACCATCTCGAAGTGGAGAGAGAGAAGAAGCGGGGACAAGCAGTCCCAGTATACAGTAATTCACAATAGTCATCCGCTCTGTCAGTGTCGATGCGTCGAGAGCTGCTCGTCGAGCAACATGTCGTCGACCGACTGATGCGTCAGCTGCACGCTCTGCAGGTACGAGATGATGAGGTCTGTGAGTGCGCCTGGGCTGATGGTACGCGAATGGTTCTGGTCTCCTGCATCGGTGCCGTCGTGTTCGTCCAACACGTCCATCGTCGGCGTTGCCCGTGTAAAGTGCCTCGTGATGCACGCCGCAGCGGTGTTGGGCAGGTGGATCGGCTCAATCGTCCCCCAGCCGCTCTCGTGAAGGCGGATTTGCGGGTGGTTCTCGATCAGTCGGACTCGCTCTCCTAGATCGCTCTCGATCTCCGACTCCCACGTCACCACGACACGCTCAGGTTCGATGACGCGCTTGAACACAGAATGCACCTGCAGCGGTAGGTTCGGCCGCGGCGCGTACGAAAGCTGAAGTGCGAGTGAATGCTCGCTCTGCTCGATAATCGTGCCGCCCGTGTTGTCCAGCAGCGCCGAACGAAGGTAACGCCACGCCGCTTGGGCGAACAAACGGAACTCGAACGGATGCAAGTGCACGACCTTGAAGTTGAGGCGCATGGCGTGGTTGTCGTCGTCGTACGTGATCGCCGCGTCGCTCGTCTCGCTTATCACGGTGTTCAGCCCCTGCTCCTGGAAGATCGCGTCGGCGGAGAGCATGCGGCTGTGGAGCGCACGCTTCAGCTGTGCGAACGTGGGTGAATCTCTGTATTCGCCAGCGTCCATCGTCCGCGGCCGCTTCGTCGAGCTCCGAGCCATTCCTTCCCACATCTGGAGTTCACCAAGCGTCATCGTCAGTGAGTAGGCAAGCGCCAATGCCGCAGCCAGTCACTCTCGCTCATTCCCTTACCCGACGCTTCTCGAGCACCTTCTCGAGACTCTTGGCGAGGCGGATTTGCCCCATCACCACGTCCCGCAACTTGGCGTTCTCCGCTTCCGAGCGGCTCCTCTCCTGGCGCTGGCGCTGCGCAGCTTCCGCCCACCACGTTTTTTCCTTGTTCTCGCTACTACTCGCCACGTCAGACGTGTTGCGCAACTGTCGCGCGACCGCAGCGGGCGCTGCCTCCGCGAGCTCTTGTTCCAGCTGCGCCACCTTGCTGCGCAGATACGTGAGCTCCGCGCGCTGGCGCTCGCGAGTCGTCTTGAGCGCCTGCCAGGCGGGCGCGCGCTGCTCTACAGCTGCCGTGGCCGTTGGGCCGTTGATGTCGACTGCGGCTGGCGCTGCAGGGGGGAGAGTGGGGCGTATGAGTGCCGATGGCGCCGCTGGGAGCAGTTGTGGGATGGACGGATCCGGGGGCGACGCGTCCAGCAGCGCGTTGAGCAGCGCCAGGTCCTGGTCGGCGTCCAGCAGCGCGGCGGCGCAGCTGGCGCTTGAAGGACTCGGCGGCGTTGCCTCGTGGTCCTCGTCGTCCGGCGTGGTCATGCGCACGTGGTCATGGATGGCAAGCGGACGAATGCTGTGGCCAGGATTTGTTTGGTATTTCTACAGTTAGAAACGCATGTACGAAATGAAGACGACAATGAGCGCCTCCTGCGGCGCGGCGCGGCCTGCTCCTCCGACTGTGAAACGCAACGACGTCCAGCCGAAGCGCGACAAAGCGCCGAGCCGCGTCCCGCGCGAAGGGACGGAGGGCCGCGAGCGCAGCAGATCGGCGATCCAGCGCAGACTTCACGTCTCTGCCTCGACCAAGTCGTCGTCGTCCTGATCTGTCTCCGCCACGGGCGTCTTGTGCTTCTGCGACAGGTGAGCAAGCAGCACAGCACCACGGAAGTGAGTCACCGGCCTCAGGCACCAAGTAGCCACCAGCCAGACGCCCACGCACCATCCGTTTCCGCAGCACGCGGTCGAGACTCCGCGCGAGCCGCACCTGCGCGACCACCAGCTGCCGGAGCTTGGCGTTCTCAGTCAGCGCTAGCCGGCGCTCCTCGTCCTGGCGCTTTGCCAACTTCATCCAAAGCGCCGCATACCGCGACAGTGGCGCCGCTGTCGACTGGGGGCGGGTCGCCAGGTCCGTGCATTGCTCGCCGTCGCCGTCCCCGTTGCCGCTCGGCGCCTGCAGCTGCATCTGCTGCTTGAGCTGCGCAAGCTTCGCCTCGAGCTCCTGCGCCTTAGCGCGCAGAAACACGAGCTCCTCCTTGCGACGCTCGCGCGTCGTCTTGCCCGTGAGCGGGATCGTCTCGTCCAGCAGCTCAGCGCTGACCGCTGCAGGCTTCGTGTCTGCCTTCTTCGCGGGCGGCGGCTTGGTTGGCTCCACCACCACGAGCGCCGCGGGCACCGCGGACGCGGGCGGCGGCGCTTCTGCTGCTCTCGGCGTGCTCGCGCGCGCCGCCTCGCTCTGCTGCGCCGAATGGAGCAGCTGCGTGAGGATCGCGAGGTCGTCCTCGTCCATGAGTTCGCCGTCTGTCGCGGCTGCCACGTCGCCACTGGCACTGTCGTCGTTCATGTCCGTGTGTCCATCCAGCAGCATGGCGACGTCGTTGAAGAGGTCGGCGTCCCATGCGGCGCTGAAGCCGCCGCTGCCGCCGCCGCCGCCGAAGTCCAGCGCCACGTCCGGGAAGAGCGTCTGCCAGCTCATGTCTGCTTTAGGCTGCTGCGCTGTGAGCAAGTACGTAAGCCTAGGAAACAGCATATATGCGAAGGCGAGGGATCGCAATCATTCCACTCTGCTGGTTATTGTTCCGACCTTACACATTTCATGCATGCATTAAGGCAGTGCGATAGGTTTCGCTCAATGTGTCTGTTCGGGTAGTCGCGGCTTTTCGTTGCCGGACGCCTCGTCGAGCGTCGAGCGTCACCGCCGCCACCAGCCTCAGCATCAGCCGCCGCAGCCAAGAGGCATGGCCACCTCACTCTGCAACTCGCCGCCAAGCCGCCAAAGGACCCACCGCTTGCAACCGACAGGATGCTCTTCAAGCTGCTCGCGATCTGTGCGGCCGCCGTGGCGACGCAGCTGCAGCCAGCCGTGGCCATCGACTACCTTGGCGGGTGGCTCCCCAGCCCGCCGCGCCAGCAGTGCGTCGATATCTGCGTCAACTCGAACCCGGCGCCTTACTGCATCAACAAAGACGCCGACTGCCTCACGAAGAAGCAGCGCCCGCGCGACTACGACTACCTCCTGCTCGAGCAGATCTTCATCCCGCAGTTCTGCCGCGACCTGCTCAAGGGCGTCGACTCGACCATCTCGCACCAGAACGTCAACGCGTACCCTTCAGGTCTGCGCTGCGACCCGGACGCCGCCGAGAAAAACCAGATGACGATCCACGGACTCTGGCCCAACTACAACGCCGGCTACGCTGGCTGTTGCAACGTCAGCGACTCGATCAGCAACCATCCGTTCAACGCGCTCGAGTTCGCCGTCGAGCACCTCCTGCTGCTCACGGAGATGAAGTATCGGTGGATCGACCCGACGCAGAACAACACGTACTTCAGCCTCTGCGAGATCTACAACCACGAGTACCAGAAGCACGGCGTGTGCTACGGCGCGGTCGGTGACAACTGGAAGCTCGGCGCCGCCGTCTACTTCCGCGCCACACTAAACGCGGCGTCCACGCACTTCTTCGCCACGCAGCAGCTCAACAAATGGGCGGACCACAAGAGCCCGCAGACCACGCTCGACGCCATCACGGCGCTGTACCCGAAGAAAGTCCAGGTCCTGTGCTCGGCCGTGGACGGTCTCAACCAGCTCTCGGCCATCCGGACGTGCTACGACAAACCCAGCACGTACAGCAGCCTCGGACCGTTCGTGCACCGAGACTGCGCGGAAGCAAGCAAGTCGGCCGCCTTCGTGCCGTGCAACGGCAGCATCCCGATCACGCTGCTCCCGTACTCGGCTCCCTAAGAGCCATTCGGGATCTTCGCTGCGATCACGAGTTGTGCATCGCCTTCCTTTCCTTCTTCATTGCTGTACAAACAACACGGACCGCTCCTGTGCGACACTCAGGGTAGTCGGCACGACGACGCCAAGCTCTTTCTCGCGTCCTCCACGTGTCGTGTCGTCTATGACTCATAAAACTTTCATTTGCTCACGCCAAAGAGAGGAACACACGCTGTCTATAGCTTGTCATGGCCCCCTAGTACTCGAGCGTGAGGTCCTGAAAGCGGGGCGTCTCGATAATCTCGTACTGGTGGTACGGGTGGCGCTGGATCCAGCGCTGGCAGACGTACCCAAAGAGAAGCACGCCCACGTTCAGCCCGAAGCTGACCCACGACTTGGTGAGCTCGTTCAGCATGATGAACACGCCGAGGATGAACGGGAGCACCATCGCAACCGCGAGCTTGCGATCCGACAGGTTCACCCGGTACGGGCGCTCGATCTCAGGGTGCGAGAATCGCATCTTCACGGCGGCGCTCATCTCCACGAGCGAGGAGAGCGCCGAGAGGAAGTTGTCGATGCTCAGGATCGTCTCGAAGTCAAAGAGCCCCATGAACACAATGATCGAGAAAGACAGCAGGATCGCGCGGCGCGGCACGCCGTTCTCTTGGTCGCGTCTGCCAGACACAGGAGCAAGTAAGTTACTGCAGCGTATGATGCAGAGGATACTGATCATCGTGCGACCATCACTCACTGTGCAAAGAACGGAGGTGCGAGCCCCGAATCAGCCATGCCTGCGAGCTGGAAGCCGTCCTTGGCCATCTCCGCGACGTACAGTCCGAGGTTCCCGAAGAGTGACGACACGACGATCCACGCGCACAGCCACGTGCCACCGACTGCCTGCGCGATGACCGAGTAGGAGCCGTCGTCCCAGGTCGTGTAGTGCGGCTTGTCCGCGCCCGAGATGGCGACGAACGGGATGATGTAGGTAAACGCGATCATGATGACGCACAGCACCATCGCCTTCGGGTACGTCGTCTTGGGGTCCTGGATCTCGCCCGCGTACGCGCCGGCGGCGTCGAAGCCGCTGTAGTTCCAGTATAGCGCGCTCAAGAGGCGTCCCCAGTCGCGCTGCAAGCGACCACCAAGCAACGCGTTCAGCCATTAGCGACCCACACGTATGGCTGTTCGAAGCTGTCGGCCACCACACAAAAGCACCGGCTACCAACACTCACGTCTTCGCGGATGACGAACCAGTTCGCTGGGTTCACCTGCGGCAGCGAGACGGCGATCATCACTGCGAACGGCAGGAAGATCATGAGCCCCATGACGAGCAGCGTGTGGCCGACAATCTTGATGCTCGTGAGCGTCGGGATCATGAAGAGCACGGCGAAGACCGCGCGCATCAAGAATCGCTGGAGGACCGTGAGCGTAATGCCGTCGCCGTCTTCCGCGCCCGTGAGGTCGCCGGCGTAAAGCGCCATGATGGTGTCGACGATGAGAGCCGGGTAGATCGCGTTGTCAATGACGCCGGCGACCCAGGACCAGAAGCCGACTTGGAAGCCCATGGGCCGGCCGAACGCGACGCCGACCCACTTGCAGAAGCTGCCGTCGGTCGGGAAGGCCGTGAAGAGCTCCGCAAATGTGAGCGCGAGCGGGAGGCACCAAACCCACGGGAAGATCGAGACCGCGAGGATGCCGACGAGCGGCCCACATGCCGCGATCACGGGCTCGCTGCCCCACGGGCCGCCGCTCACGTTAAAGTACGTGATGAGCGCCACGGACATGATGCCGAGCTTGCGGCGCGAGTGCGAGCCGGTCATGACGCGGAAGAGTGGGCGGAAGAGTGGGTAGAAGAGTGGGTGGGAGGCGGCGGCGGCGCAGGCGGGAGGAGACGCCGCGGGAGGGGTGAACGGCTGAACAGACGGACGGCTGGACGCGAGGCTAGCGATCGGGAGGGAAGACGCGCGCGAAGGAGCGGAGGCGGAGCAGCGTCGCGGTTCAGCAGCGGCGCATGGCGGGCGGGCGCGCGGCGCGGACTCTCACTCTCTTCTCTCTCACGCTCGGCGGCGGCGAATGCGGCTTCTGGGCTCCTGAAGGACGCCAAGCGCCAGTCAGTGCGGGATCCGGTACCGGAATACGCAAGCCCGCCGCCACCAGAAGGAAAAATCTTCCCAGATTATGCACGCAGCGCCGGCGCATCCGCGCGTGGACCTCGGACCGCTGCTGCGCGCATCTTCTCGAGATCGCGTATCATGGCGACTCCCACCGGCCCGAGACCGAGCGCCGGCGAGAGAGCGACGCGAGCGACCCGGCGCACTCCTCCGCCGGCTCGACTCCTCCGGGAGTCGACGTCCGGCGTCTGCGACAGCCACAACACACGGTGCCGGGCAGTCGGCAAAGCGATCTCTGTCCACCACAACCGCCGGGTTGGCGTCGAGCGTTCCAGGGCTAGTTCGAGCGGATCGCCAACGGCGAAGTTGACATGAACCATCACGGCGTACACGACAAACAAGATTACACGATACAGGCAGACAGATCAACTACGCGAAGCGTGGACGTCGTCCAGCAGCAGGTTCTCCGTGGCGCGCAGCATCTCAGCCATGTCGGCCTCGCTCGACGTGAGCGCCAGGTCTGTGAGGATCCCGACCGACGGGTGCTGATGCGCTGCAAGATCGAGCGCCGACGCATTCGCGCGGTGGCGCAGCACGAAGTGCACGCAGTGCCTCACGATGCTCCCCACGTCTGAGTGCCCGACGATCGTCTGCACGACCGACCACCCCGTCTCGTCCGAGTACACGTCCAAGCCGCCGTCGATTTCGTTGAGCGCGCGCCAGACGAGCACCAGGCGGCTCTCCTCGTCGATGTACTTGCGGAAGACGAGCTTCGCGTTCAGGATCTGCTCCTCGCCGTCCCTGTTCTTGAGCTTGTACTTGCTCCGCGTCTTCATCGCGATCGTGTTTCCCGTAAACCAGAGCTCACAGTCGGACCCCCCACCCTCGTTGCTGCGCTGGAAGAACTCCCGCACGATAGCTTTCCACGCGGCTTTCGCGACCAAGCGCGTGGGGAACGGACAGACCATCGTATCGGTCAGTTCGATGTACGGAGTCACCACTCCGCTTGCTGAAGTATGTGTCTTCGCTTCGCATGTTCGTGATCTGTCGCTGTGCACATTTGCAAGTCCGCTACTCTCCATCACCTCGTCCAGGCGCCCGAACGCCGCGTCCAAGCTGCCGAAGAGCATCGCGAAGTCTGCGTCCTCCTCGCAGAGCGCCGTTCGCCCTCTCTTGACCTTTGGTCGGACTTCTCCCGCAACGAGCCCCGTGTTCACGCGCTTGCCGAGCGTCTGGCTGAGCGACTTGGACATCTCGACGTGGGTCTGCAGCACGCGCTTCAG
>JAASFW010000566.1:0-15578 GCA_023334005.1 Globisporangium orthogonon
GAGCCACTGATACATCGTCGAACCCGGTGTGAAGTCGTGCTCGCTGCTGATCTGCGCGTGGTGTGTGAGTCCGTACTCGACGCTCCACCAGAAGACCTGGTTGCCGTTCGCCGGCATGATGAAGCGCTTGTTCGTCGGTACGCCGCACTCGCCCGATGAATCGCTCCCGTAGTTGCCCTCAGGTGGGTGATACCCGTTACCTGGAGCACCGGACGGATCCTTGTCACCGCCGCTCGTGTGGCAGTACTCGTGGTTCCCGATACCGATCATGTACGGGATCTCAGTCGCAACAGGCTGCACGAGTGCGCCAAACTGATCCCAGAGGTATGTGCGGCTCATGGCGTACGAGATGTCACCGTTGTGCATCGTCGCGACGTAGTTGCTCGTCGGATCATTCAGGTCGCGTCGCATGAGCTCCACGGTCGTGGCTGTGCGCTGCTCCGGCCGCGGACCCGTGGCTTTGATGTTCCAGTCACCCAGGTCGCCATACACAAAGAAGCTGATGGGCTTGCTGCTTGGGGTGCCGGGCGTCGGTCCCGTACGCATCTTGAACACCGGTGAGAGCGTCCCGGTCGCCGCGTCACCGACTTGGTAGTAGTACGTCTGCTCCGGCGCGAGATCCGTCATCACTGCTGAGTAGAGCGTACCTGGATCGCGAAAATGCTGCGCCGCTACTGTCGTCGCCGGCGCGTGGCACATGTCATTTGCGGCATACGAGTCGCCGGTGGCCGCCGCACGCTGAGTGAGCACCGCCGGGTCGCGCCCGAAGAGCACGATAGGCGTAGCCACTGCTTCGCTGACCCACATCACTCGCATCTCGCTCGGCACTGTCGTGCTTGAGAGATGCACTTGCAGCGGCTCCTTGTTGCCGCGCGTGAAGCGCACGAAAGGCGAGACACCGAGACGAACGTTCGTCTTGCCGCCCGTGGCGGTGGCCGCGAAGTAGCGGAACTGCCACGAGCAGCGCATGTTGATGAGCGGCCCGAACTGGAGCGTCGCCGTGTTCGCGCCGTCCGTGTAGCGCCAGTCGATGTACTCGTTGTCAGGCAGCGGACGGCTCTCATCGTCGTTGCAGTACACGCCGATCCAGTCGCGCGCGTTTGGCGTCGCGTACTTGAGCTCGAACGACACGGCGAGCGGGTCGAGGTGATTAATGCGCTGGCTCGAGACGGTCATGCGCGCGTACGGAGACTTGCGCACAGGTGGCATCGTCTCAAGGTCGCCTGGGTCCTCATCTCCCGACTGCAGCACACGGGTCGTCGTTAACGCCGCGAACGAGCAGTTGGTGCGGTCTTCAATGTCGCCACACGGGTCCCCGCCTATGTGGAAGCTCCACGCACCGCCACGCAGCACTTCGAGCGCGCGGTTGCGCGAGGCGGCATCGGAGCCCGTCGGACTCCAAGCAAGCACTGAGGCGGTCGCAAGCAGCGCGGAGATCTTCATCGAGGACTTGGGACTTGGGGTTTGCGCGGCGAGTCGGTGAGTGAGTGAGTGAGCGGATGCGCGTGAGTGTGAGCGTGAGCATGAGCGCGGCCTTCGAACGACTATCCGGAAGACTGGTGGAGGAAGGCTCCCAGAGGTCTAGCGATGACGTATTTTTCCCAGTTCACTTTGAATCTTGGAGACTTCCGAAGAGTGGCACTGGAGACTTCGCAAGTCGGCTGTGCGCATCGGCATCAAATACCGTCCTGCAGGCTGCGAGTCGCAGCTCTCCGAGTCAGCGCGGCATCTTGGGGATGTCACCGCATCGCCGTTGCTGAGTAAGCTCTTCAGCAGGTCCGAGATGGAGAGGCATGAGGATCACGATTGATTTTGACTTCGAAAAGATCTTGACGTCTCCTACCTCACCTCGCGCCTCACGCACTGTATGTGAAGCCACTAGCTAAACGCTCCCAGTTCATCAGCTTTGGGTCGGGTTCTCCACCACGCTGCTCGTTTCGTCGACCATGTTTGGTCGCACAGTGCGAGATCCTAGCGTCAGCGCTGGTGCAGACTCCCTAGCACCACCAACACCAATCACAACAACGACAAGCGCCGTGCTTTCTAAAATGTACCTCTCACTATGCAACGCCGCTGGTTTGACTTGAGGCTCGCACACAAGCTCCATCGATCGCCAGGATCGTTTATTCCATCTAAACGCTCAATACCCTGCAGTCCGGAGCCGTCATAATCACCTGCTTCGAAGTCGTTATTGGTTCCTTCGTCGACACCGCAGGCTTCGTGGCAGGCTCGTTCTTGATATCAGAATGCGCACCATTCTCGTGGGACACAGGTTTTGTCATCCACGAGTGCACCTTAGTCCAGGAAATCACACCTAGCGTCAGAAGAATCGCGGACACACGCAGAACTGAGAAGAGCTTCAAGCTTGCGATAAGCGAAGAGAAACAGGGAGTACAACAGCTGAAGGTGAGCCGAGGACTGAGCTGTGTGCTACACAGAAAACCTATCGATGAGCGATGATTCCGAGTCTGCAGATCGATGAGCAGTCCTGCAAAAGAAGCACCATCTCCAGTGCGAGCAAGTGTTGAAAGCGAAGAGTGAGCAGGTAGCTGGTTCTGACTGCATGGTGTCCACAAGGCAAGTCAAGCAAATACAACAGCGATTTCAGTGTACAGACATGATGCAGATCCGAAGGTGAGCTACCTCCAAAGCGTTCCGCCTGCAACAGCGACGACACGCAGGTAGACAGATAAGGAATCGGATTTCGGCGCTTAAAGAAGTAGTGCACAAGCTGGAGCAAGATTACGTGTGTTGTGGTTGAGGCCGCTCAGAGAAGCTGGTTGGCCTTCACATCGTCTCAGTCTCCTGATGTTTGTGCAGATGAAGAGTTTAACACAGGCGTTAGGCATTCGCAACTTCCCAACCAAGTCTCGTCCCGTTCGAAGCACCGGAGCGCGAGGACACTTCGTCCAGTTTCAACCAGTCACAGCAAGTCTGCTTGGGGTGGCTCAATGATGAGCTGACTTGCGTCTGTGTGGCCTCGCACAGCGTGCATGTGAACACACAAGATTACCTGATGGTGGCTGTTGGTGCAGACTCCAATTGACTGCGAGCTAAACGACTGAACTTCAGGGGCTGGAGGCGAAGTCCTTCCCCACGAAAGCTGAAGTTCACGCGGACTTGTGGCAGGCTCTGGTGAGATCACTCGATCCACGCGAGCTCCTCGTGCAAGGTCGGGAGGATCCAAACAAACGGAGCAAGCGACCAAATCTGCAAGACCATCATTGTCTATTGATTGAATGCAAGACGCAGGTAGCTGACAACTCCTGCCTTGCGCTGCGCTCCAAGCGGAGCTAGCTCTCGCTCCGCATAAATAAGTCTACTGGCCGGGTGGCTGGAGGTGATGCCCGCACTCTCCTCTGTGACTCTCTTTCTTTCTCACACGCGTCCTCGCTCTCGTTCTTGCATCAACATCCCTCTGAAACTGCGTCGATCTCTCCTCGGCAGCACGCACGGCGTTATCTATGAAGGTCGCTTCAGGAGCTCACCACTCGAAGCTGAAGCTGAGCTCAGGGAGCTCGATAGGAGGCAGTTCTCGCTGCAGAACGCACACGCAAGTCAGCCACGTGCGCACTCTCTCGTCAGTTAAAGCGCCTTCACGCACTGCGTACCTTAGCGTCCTCGTGTTCGTTCGACGAGCGGTGCGCTTGGTCTCGCGCGCGCTCAACCTCGTTTTCGAGCGCGAGGTTTTCCTGCTCCAATGCAATGCGCTCGCGTGTGATCTCAAGCAGCTGATACTGCAGCTCCAGCTCCACGGCGAACTGCTTGAGCTGCACCATCTCCGCCTGCTCCCATCACATCATTGAGACCGTTAGTCCTGGACCCTCCTTATGCACTAGGATGGATATCAAGAGCAGGGGTAATCGCACCTTCTTGCGTCGGACGAAGCGGCGCTGCGCCTCGCGGTGCTTGGCCTTACGCTCTTCTTCGGACGCCTTCCGAACCCCAGAGGCGGAAGAGGAAGAGGAAGAACCAGCAGCTATCGGCGCGCCAGCGGGGCGCGGGATCCCAAGCGGCAGCGGCAGCGAGTGGTGGGGCGGCGGGAGGTGCGAGGTCGGCGATGGGATGTAGTGGCCGCTGGTGCCACTAAAGCTGGTGCTGTGATGGTGGTGACTGTGGCTGTGGTGGCTGTGGTGGTGGTTCTCGACGTGCGTCTGGTGCAGCGGCGAGTAGAGCGAGCCGAAGGTCGTGCGCGGAGACTCGTCGTCCTTGAAACGCGCCGGCGGCGGCGGGAACGCGGCGTAGCCGAGAAACGGCGCTGGGAAGTGCTGTTGCTCGAGCGTCGGGGGCGGCGGGTAGTCTGCGTCGGCGGCGGCCGAGGGCCAGTTGGTACGCAGCGCGTGGTGCTCCATCAACATTGCGGTGTGCACGAGCCAGAGATCGCTAGGTCGCCGAACAAACGAGCGAGCGGGCGAGCGAGTGGAAGTGGAGGCGAGCAGCAAGAGGATGCGCGCCGGTGGCTGACACTGCGGAAGTGAGACCGTGACAACGCTGGTGACCGATCGAGCGATCGGACTCTCGACTGACTCGCTCTGTGTGTCTCGCGACGGAGAGCATCGCACCAGCCAGCTGGTCGGCCGGTCGGTCTCTGGCACCGCCGAGCAGCTGAAATCCGGTCGTCTGACGTAAACGCGGCCGCAGAGGAGGGACGCTATTCAGGTGACTCCGCCCCGAGACGATGAGTGGCGGCGCCGATATTGCGCTTGGAGCAAGTAAACACACCAGGTGGCCACAGTCAAACTCCAGACTACAAGAGCGAACGCTTTCTTCTCGCAAGTCTCGCTCCAAGTGTGCGAGCCAGCGGACGGCAGGCAGGCAGATGCAAGAGATCAGCAGATGAGTGCGAGACCAACTTGCTTTTGGTGGACGCGGCATCGAAGGTTCCCTCCTGCCCGCCGCGTCTTCCGAGGACGAGTTGAGGGAGGGAAACGAGCGAGCGCCGGGTGTCGCATCGCGATGCTCGCTCCTCGCTGCATGTATGAGATCCATGAGAACAAACTCGCCGAGCGATCAACCCGACGCAAAGGTGGCAGCGGGAGTGACGGATCGAGCTCCTTGCTGGATCAGAGCACCTTTGAGTGCCTTTGCAGCTTTTGTTAGCATGTTGCTGTGCGCTGGTGAAGGAGACACCCAAGTGAAAGTACAGTGGCTGGTCAGGGCATCTGATAGATCAGAACAACTCTTCGCGTTCGCCAGCAGCGCTTGAAGCACTCGAAGAGCTCCCGCTGTTAGAGTGCAGTTGGTTGGCGAAGCACCCGCACATGCAGGAGCTCCCCAGGTCATTCGAGCAGCTCGGCACTCGTGTCTTCGCAGAACTTCTCGCCCTTCTTCGAACGAGAAGAAGAGAAGAGATGGCGGTGGCAGTGCTTTTTCATCCTGCTTGCGAGTCAACAAATTACAAGCGCTCCTAGACAGTGTCAACACCACCTCTGCACCAAGAAGGGCTCTCTGGCGGTTAGTATGCCAACGGCAGCAACAGCGATGTCCAGCTCGAGCCTCTACGCTGCTTGGGACTTGACTTACGCAGAATATACTTGATCTTCTGAGTCTCGAGCCTTGTGAGGTGCAAAGACTGGAAACCCCGAGGCGATAGCCGC
Organism: Globisporangium orthogonon; assembly: GCA_023334005.1. Taxonomy (NCBI): domain Eukaryota; phylum Oomycota; class Peronosporomycetes; order Pythiales; family Pythiaceae; genus Globisporangium; species Globisporangium orthogonon. The sequence continues at coordinate 5,598 of JAASFW010000566.1, forward strand.
GGCATTCACGCGCCAGCTGGCAGCCCAAGCTCTGTCTCATGCGGATGAGCTGATGAGTGTGTTGCTGCTTGCTCGAACGGTGCATCAGTGTCGAGTCAACAGCGCGCGTGCTCGCGTCTCCTTTCCGCTTTCGGTTCCGAGTCTCCGTGTGCTGGTTGGTTTTGGTTGGTTGAGTGGGTGAGTGGGTGAGTGGATGGTTATCCAGTCGACCAGCAACTTTTACGCGCTAAAGACTCCCAGAAGCAGTAGCAGAGACCTGAACAATGAGCAATGTCCGCACCAACGCTTGACATACGCACATGCTTCCTAACACTATGCAGCAACGGGTTGAGGACTGCATCAATTATCCGCAGTGTCGTCGGCTCGATGGAGCGTAACGCAATTGCCGGACGCGCATAGCCGCCGGAGCCGGACTCGAGCACCATCATCCCTTGATTTGTCTCGAGGCCCACACTCGCTGGAGCACACACTTGCTTGCTTGCTTGCTCTCGGCGTCCGCGACATGAAGCTCTCAGAACTCCGATCGGAGTCCAAGAGAGCGAAATGGACCTTTCGAGAGCAAACAAGCACGATCCTTGGAGAAGTTCCCGAGCTCTCGATTGAGAAACGCGTTGGCTTCTTGCTGGCTTTCACGTGCGTCGTTGAACAGAGCCTATGCGGAGCATCTGAGCCGCAGAGGAGCCTCTTGTGTCCATCTTGAGATGGCGACAACAGTGAGTGAACCTGAATTGTCAGCGCTTCCAGTTGATCCGTGGTGCTTGGGAATGCTTTGGCTGCTCTTTGAGGTGTGGAGGTGGTCAGCTCGCTTCGTTTCATCGAGACACATGACAGTTTTCCCTCCTCGTTCGTCGTCGCACTCGAGGCATTCGTCACCAGCGATCAGCTCCACCATCAATCAGCGCGAGACTTGATCGACCACTGAATTTCTTTTCCCGATTTTTATGAATAAGCTGCTCTTTTTTAGAAGACAAAAGGACGAAATGGTTGAGGTGGTTTACCCAAACTGAACTTGAAACGGTGCTGTTTTTAACTTCAATTGACACAAACACACCAATGATCAGGATGGCGTCTGATGCGCTCGATGCGACCGGCGCTGCTGCCCCAGATGATGCAGCAAACCTGGAGGCGGCGCAGCTGGCGGGCGAACAGGAGAACTACCGAAGGTACCAGGCAGCCGAGCGCGAGATCCTCGACGTGCTCGACGCGGAGGAGCTCGACGATGCCACGCGCAAGCGGCGCCTCATGCGCGTCTTCGACCGCTTCCGCTACGAGTACGCGCAGCTTAGCGCGCTGCTGCGCGAGAACATCCGCACGCAGCGCAAGATCATGGATAAGGTTGGTGACTGCAGAGCTGGGCGAAAGGAGGCGCAGAGTAGACCAGTCACTTGCACCTTGGACTGACGGTTGGTTTCCTTGTCTGGGCTCTGCCGCTTGTGCGCTGGCAGTGCCTTGAGATGAAAAACGAACTAGTCCTCGCGGCACTCAAGGTCAAGACAAACCAGCACGTGCAGGACGAGGAAATGAAGAACCTCGTGTTCTACCGCGACGAGTGCGAGATCGCGTGGAGAGAGCGCAAGCTGAGCGAAGAGCGCGAGCGCAGCGCCATGAAGATCATCGACGATCTCAAGAGCGAGATCGAGGATCTTCAGGGACAGGTCAAAGCACTCATCACGACGGTGCTGCCGCCTCCCGACCGGCAACAACACTCGCAGTCACAGGCAAGCGGCGGTGGAATGGGTCTCGGGAGCGTCCGCGCCGAAGGTCTCAGCTCGCCGTCCAAAATGGTCACTGCACTCAAGAAGCAGCAGCACGCTGAGGGACAAAGCCCAACGCTTTTGACGGCAACTTCGAGCCATTACTGCGTCCGCGCGCAGGCGATGCTGCTGGACTTTGACGAGTGGAAACGCGCGAATCGAGTGTGGGATCCCCATGCATCAAGTGCTGCTCCGAGGAGCACGACACCGTCGCTCGAGACTCTGCGGGAGATCGAGAGGCGACAGGAGATCACGCGATGTGTGAGTGTTCCGAGTCTACAGCCTACCGCAATGGAGAGGGCGACAACAGCAGCGGCTACTCTCCCTCGTTCTCATTCTTCGACGCGCAAGAGCCCCAAACCGCAGACAGCCGTGGGGTTTATGAGAGCCACGACTTCGTCTCCATCCAAGCGGGTGAGTGCGTCGTTGCCACACGTGTAGAGCGATCAAGAATGTGAAGGCAGCACCACTGTATGCGCCAATAGAGCACACCTAGAACAGGATGACCGCACTACATCGGTGCTTGACTAGGAAATAGTTTTGATGTCAGATCTTCGTCGCACAGCTCCCACCTGGCACGAGAGCCGACTGTATACAAGCTGTGTCCTTCACTCCCCTCTGCGATAGCTCCAGTCGTGGTCAGAAATGATGAGCTTGCTGTCACTCACGACTCGGTCACGCGCGCGCACGAACTCGAAGCGCGCATGAGTCGAGTTGTACACGTGCAGGCGACCGTGTCCATATTCCTGCTGCCGATTGACACTCCACTGAGCGGGCAAGTAGTCGACGTCGTCGAGCTCTGCACCCCCCGACCCGACCATGATGTGCGTCGTGGCGAGTGCCTTCTCCTCGCCGTTCTCCAGGCGTTTGTGCCGGCAGTTCTCCAGAAATACGGAGCATGTGCGTTCGTATGCGTGGTAGTGACCGGAGAACACGATATCCACGCGGTGCTCCGCGAAGACGCGTTCCAGACAGTCGCGCAGCAAGTGAGACACAGCGTAGTCATCCATGTACTTTTCCGAGCAGTAGAGCGGCCGGTGAAGGTGGACAATGAGCCACGGGGTGCGCTTGCGGTCGACTCGATGCAGCTCGCGCTCGAGCCACTGACCCATCGGGGAGTGCGCCGCGCAGTCGTGCTCGCTGCTCAGCACCACGTGATGTGTGAGTCCGATCGAGAAGCTATACCAGAAGAGCTGGTTGCCGTTGTCGGGCATGTGGAAGCGCTTGACTGTCGGCACGCCACACTCGCCCCCCGAATCGTTGCGGAAGTTGCCGCCTTTAGGGTGCCAGCCGTTGTAGTGAGCAGCGAGCGAGCCCGAGAGGTCGTGACCCGCCCCGTTCGCGAGGTAGTCGTACTCGTGATTGCCGATGCCGACCATGTATGGGATCCGCGACGCCACCGGCTGAACAATCGCGCCGAACTGGTCCCAGAGGAACACCTGGCCCCTCGCGTACGACAAGTCGCCGATGTGCACGAGCCCTACGAACTTCTCCTTCGACGCAGCGTCCAGGCTGTCAGCCAGATCCTGCTCGATGCGATTCATGACGGTCTGCGTGCCGAGCTTGGAGAGTCGAGAGACGAAGCGTTGAGGCGGGAAGCTGCGCTCAGGGACAGCACTCGGGTTCCGAGACTCCTCCTCCTTTAATACGCTCTGCCCCAAGTCGCCGAACACGATGAAGCTCTGCGTCGTATTCGGTGCACTTGGTGCCGTCCCAGCGGCAGGTGGGAACGTGAACGCGAACGTCTCGCTCGTGACGCCGTCACGACTGCCTACCCTATAGAAGTACGTCTCGCCAGGCACGAGTCCACTCATGACGGCGTCATGCATATATCCTGGGTGGCGAAAGTACCTCGCGGACACAATCGTCGCCGGCTCACCGCACATGTCAGCCGTCGTGTACGTCGCTGTCGAGGCTTCCGCGTGATGCGTCGACGCGTTCGCTGGCGAACCCGAACCGTAGTGGACGTGCGCGTGAGCGGCGATGCCGCTGTTCCACATCACGCGCATCTCACCTTGTTTGCCGGTGAGCGCCAGTCGCACGTGCAGCGGCTCCGAGTGGCCTCTCTCCATCTCGACGTGCGCTGACTCACCCGCGACCTCGAACTGGCGCTCTGCCACGCGCCGCAGGTAGCGGAACTGGTACGAGCAGCGCATGTTGACGAGCGGTCCGAAGTCGACGCTGCCACTCGCGCTGTCGACGTCCGCGTAGTCAAAGAAGTTGCCGGCGCCGTTCACGTCGTTGTCCCTTGGTGCCACTGTCGCCGTTGGCTCCTCCTCGTCGACGCAGTAGACCCCCACGAAGTCACCCGAGCGCGACGCGCTGGGATCGAAGGATACACGCACAATCGCGAGCTGCCGCACGATCGTCGTGTTCACGTGCAGCTTCACCATCGCGTCAGCGCTGGCGGCGGCGAACGTGCATGATGGAAGCTGCGGGTCGAAGCACGCGTGGCGGCGTTCGTGGAACGCCCACGCGGCGCCGCGGTGCCAGCGGTAGTGGGGGGCGGCGGTGGGGGAAGGTGTCGGAGCAGTGGATGTAGAGGCGGAGGCGGCAGCCGTCGGCAGCGCAGCGGCGATGACCAGTGGCAAAAGCTGCATGTCCTTGCTTACCCAGATGAGGATCTATGGGAATGGCTCAGAATCAACTCAGAACAGAGTTTTGAATCATTCAAATAAATAGAAGGAGGTTTAGAGCTGTTTCTGGCATGACTAGCTCCAGATTGTGTCTCAAAAGACCAGCCAACCATTTACTATCGCATTCCGGTAGTAAGAAGGGATGGCGACCACGGCGACCACGGCGACCATCGCCACCGCCACCACCGCCACCACCGCCACCACCGCCGCCGCCGCTGCTGCACCGCGCGCGCCCAACGTGATCTACGAGGGCGACACGGTGATCTGCCAGACGAGCGATGGACGCATGTTCTTCCAGGAGATGAAGAAGGATCAGTGCGTCGTCTGCGAGTGATGGTTGTCTGCCAACGTCCGCCTCTAACGCCAGTGCTTTCTGCAGGACGATCCGCGTGGGAAAGAAGCTGACGCCGCTGCGGCCGGTTATCGGTGCGTGCTACGGTGCGATCTTCGAGGAGCAGAACAAGAAGCTCGTGCGCGTGCACGGCGGGCTCTTCCCGGATCCTGTGGCACCAGGTGCGAATATGTGTGGTAGCTGGCTGGCTGGCTGGCTCGAGGACTCCCGAGTGACCCTCTCTCTCTCTCTCTTGATGTATATGCAATGGCCATATAGAAACGGGCGAGGGCTTTGTGCCGGCGAGCGACAACCGTACGTACACGGACACGAACACGGCGCAGAAGCTGTCGTGGTCAGAGATCATGGGGCTGCGCGAGAACGGCGCGTCGGGCAAGGAGATCATCCAGAAGCTCGTGGAGAACAGCGAGACGTGGGACACGAAGACCGAGTTCTCCAAGCAAAAGTACCTTAAGAAGAAGCAGCAAAAATACATGCCGCGCGTGCAGTTCCTCAAGTGCACGGCCGAGTCGCTCTGCCGCACGTACCGGCTCAAGAACCCACTCAAGATCTGCAACATGCGCGAGGACTCACTCGGGCAAATGCTAGTGTACGCCAACATCTACGCCGGCGCGCAGGTGCTCGTGGTGGACACATGCATGGGACTCGTCACGGGCGCGATCGCAGAGCGCCAAGCCGGCCTCGGCCGCATCCTCGCGGCGTACGAGGGCCAGCAGCCGTCGGTGGACATTCTGCGGCGCTTCAACTTCGACAAGCCCACGCTCGAGTCGATCCAGTACTTTAACTTCAAGGAGGTCCCGAACTTCGCGTTGAAGGAGGCGGACGTCACGGAGCAGCCGCTGCCGCCACCGCGCGACGGGCTGACCCCGGAGGAGCGTGAGCAGGCCAAAAACGAGCGCATCGCCGGCTTCACGGCGGACCAGCGCAAGCGCTACGAGGCCAAGAAGGCGCGAAACCTCGCGAACAAGATCAAGCGCGAGCCTGCGCACGTGGTGCGCGAATGGGTGCGCGCCAAGTCGGACGCGCTCGTGATCGCAAGCCACTACGACCCGGAGAGCGTGCTCCTGGCGCTGCTGCCGTACCTCGCGTGCTCCAAGCCGTTTGTGGTGTACTCAGAGTACCTCGAGCCGCTCACGCGCGTGTTCAGCAAGCTGCACTCGATCCCGGCGGTGATCGATCTGCAGTTGAGCGAGACGTGGACGCGCGAGCAGCAGATCCTGCCGGGTCGCACGCACCCAGAGATGACCATGAGCGCCTGTAGCGGTTACCTCCTCACGGGCATCAAGATCCACGAGCTCTCGACCGCGTTGACGGCGCTGAGACCGCCGCCGCAGGCGAGCGTAGTAGAGCAGGAGGACGAAGACAACAGCAGGAGCGAAGTCGTGGACGGCGAGAGTGTCCAGCCGCCGCCGGCGAAGAAGGCCAAGCTTGAGAACTAAGCTCGCGCGATGGTCCTATCGGCTGCCCATGTACACACAGAGAGATGATGAAGTCATCGTAGAGAAATGAACGACTGACTGCATGGATGGATGCTTTAGGGGGTACTGTACTGTACTCTACTGCGCGCCTCATAGATAATCGGTGGTGCGACGCTGCTCTCTCTCTCTCTCTCTCGTGAACGCTCGACGAGGTCTACCTAATCTCTCTTGGCTAGTTTGTTAGTACGCAGGCTCGTAGTACCTGCGTGCGCCTCCAGCACGCGGCACCGCGGCTTCCGCCTCGGGGATGCTGTGGATCTCGGCGAAGTCGCTCTGCGCGGAACTTCGCCACGTCGTGCGCGCCGACAGGCGGCTGTGCTGGTCGTCGTTGAGCAGCTGGATGCGCGACTTGGAGATGCTGTACGTCCGGGTGATGTTGCTCAGGTAGTAGTCGTTGGCGCTCATCGCCGGCTTGGCGACTACGACCGGCGGCTCCGGAGCGGGTGGTCTTCCTTTGAACGACCCAACACTCGATGTCCTGCTGCTCACGACGGAGTTGTTGTTGTTGTTGTTGTTGTACGTGGCTGTGGTGGTGGTGGTGCTGCTGCTGCTGTTGGCGATCTTGTCGTAGTCGCTGGAGGTACTGCCATCGGTACTACTCACTGTACTGTAGCTGCTGTTGCTCGCGCCAGTGCTCTTGCTGTAGCCTCGCGATTCGCTCGGCTGGTAGCTGCTCTTGCGAGGTGTCGACTGCGTCGACTGCGCTTGCGACTGCGACTGCGACTGCGCCGCGGTCGGGCGGTTCATCGTGTCGAAGAGACTGCCGCGGCCCTCGTAGCCATCCCCGCCCCCGCCACCCTCGGCGATCACGTCGTACGCGCTCTTGCCGCTCGTCTTCTGGATCAAGCTCATGCGCGTCGCACCGCTGTGCTTGCGCGTGCTCGCGACGGTCGCGCGCCGGTTGATCATTGCCGAGCGCTCGCCGCCGTACAGCGACTGGCGGTGCTTGTCAAAGCCCATCTTGACCTTGGCCATGTAGCTCAGCTTCGCCAGGCTATTGGAGGCGAGCCGCGAGACCGTGTGGCGCGCGATGAGCCCCTCGTTGCGGTCGCAGCAGAGCGCGCAGAGCTTCCACGAGTTGAACTCGGTCGACGTCACGCACGGTGAGCAGAGGAAGACCCCGCAGATTGCGCACACGTGTCGGCGCTTGAGGCTGAAGATCCCTACCTTCTTCGTGCACATCTGGCACACGCGGTCGCGCGACTGTGCGGCTGCCACGTAGGCGGGCGGGAAGTGGGTCAGCGCCGCCGCCGGTACGCCGCTTGCGGCGCGACCGCCCACGGAGATGTAGTTCTCGACCAAGTGGCGGTACCTGATCGCGAGGCTGAAGGCGTCGTGAAGCCCTGAGAAGCCGCCGTGGAAGTGCTCGCGTGACTGCGTGACGTCAGCGTCGAGCCAGAGGTCCATGCGCACGACGCCCGGACAGTGTGTCTCCGTGAAGAGCAGGAAGAAGTGGCGGATCCACCCTCGGTGGAGCTCAAGTCGCACGTCGTCGCTCTCGAGCAGCTCGTCGGCGCCCGGGATCTCAACCGAGCGCGCGAGCTTGAAGGCGTACTGGAGCCCGTCCGGCCCCACGCCCTTGCTCGACGTCTCAACGAGCAAGAAGTCTTCCGCTTGGTACTCCTCGAGCACGGAGCGGTACTTGACGTGCTTGAGTGTCACGCACTCGTGCGGACTCTCCTTCGTGCGCGGGCGCACGATCTCGAGCACCTGCGCGTCCACGAGCACGTCGGAGCCCACGAGCTCGGTCTCCATGCACTTGTAGAGCCCGGACGCGTCGGCGGCCGTGGCTTTGATCGCGTCGCTGAGTGTCGCCGCCACCAAAAAGCTCGTGGCGCGCGACGCGCATCGCTCCGCGCTCGTGTCGGCCACGTTGAGCCAGTGGCGCATGCCGGCGGGCGCGGGCAGCGGTGCCGCGACCCACGGCGCCTCCGGCTGAGCGTCCGCAGCGAAGCGCTCGGCGGAGAAGAGCTCGGCGCGCAGGAAGTCGCGCGCGAGCGCGTCGCTCTCGTCCAGCAGCTCGTCGTAGAACTCGGACATGGCGGCGGCAGTGGCAGCGGCAGCGGCAGCAGCACGCGCTGGTCTAGCGGATCAGGAGTGATGATCGATTGGCGACTTGCGCAGTCCGAGGGAAGTTGCCGAGTGCGACGAACGACATGTGCAAGCGAAAAGAAAAGCTGAAAATTCAGGAACCGAAAGATGCATTTCAGGGTAGGCTGGTTAGGCTTTCGGCACTTAAGACTGGCGTGCCGTGCTCCCCATGCGTTCGTACTCACCCCCGCTGCCCTCAGCACGACGAGCGTGCTGCTGACTAACCTTCTTGCCGCCGCGCAACGGCGCCGAGAACCGCCCTCGCGCTTTGCGTGCAGACAACCTCGAGATTTGACGGCCTTTGACAGTGCGTACAGGCCGTTATGCTAGCTAAAGATTCACTGAGGCTTAGCTAGTCTAGCCTCATTCGAAGATAAATAGGCGCTTCTCATCAATAGAGGGAGCGAAAAAACACAGGTACTCGCATAAAACTCAGCGACGGACAGATGTGGCACTTTTGGACGAAGCGTCGTGTTGGCTAATGACGTTCAAGTCTTCGTCCCGACACCTCCCGCCACTTCGCCGCCTCGAGACTTCGCCCGGTTCACTTTCGATACCTCGGACCTCTATCTGCTCGTCACAACGACCGCCCGCTGCTGCCCACAGACGCACTAAACCGTCCAGCAGTGCCAGCTCGCAAGTCTCGCAAGCCTCCGAGACCCCGCGAGCTCATACTTATCTTCGCAAAGCGCTCCGCTGCAGCTGCGATGCCCCTCGACCACTCGACACTCGTCGCGCAAGCGCTGTGTGAGCGGGCGATGACGCGCTTTCTCTCTCTTTCTCTCTCTCTCTCTCTCTCTCTCTCTCTCGATCGGAGAGGATTCACTTGGATCAAAGCGGCTCGAGGCCGCCCGCCAGCCCGTGTCGAGATGTCCGGAGACACAGTCAACTGGTGTGATCAGCGCTACCCAAGAGCTTCGCGCCGTCGCCATGTTATCTCTGGCTCGATATCGACCAGCGTGTGGCTGAGCGTCAGCGCTGCAAATCCTTGTCTTGAAGTGCGCGTTCACTTAACGCCAGTTGCTCGCCGAGACGGTGGGAGCGCCAGACGTGCTGCGCTGCTGAGCGGAGCAAGGAGAGAGCGAGATGCGAGAACCAGCCAGCGCTTGGTGTTCGCCAAACGCCAGCAACTGAGGTGGGGTGCGGATCTCGCACGACCAGCAAGCCTCTGTGTGTGGTTTCGGCAGCCGGGTCTTCCGAGCGCGCACCTCGATCCACAGCGAACTCTCCGCGTCGCGTTGCGGCGATGGCGCCGCTGCAGCTAACGTGCCCTGCTGTAGTTGTTCGGCCAATCAATGCCCTACGCTTTTTAACAACAGGAAATCACACTATATGGCGCTGATGGTACCTCCCATCTCACAGAAACAAGCAAAGGAGGTGGAGCGTGTGAAGAAGAGGGAGAGTGACATCACCGAGGTCTTGAAGTTCGACGCCGACGTCTTCACTGGTCCCACAGATTTGTCGTGAAACTTGACGAGTCCGTTTATCACTGCTGCTGGTGGTTCATGCGAGGTGGCGATGGTGCACTAGTGTGAGGACGCGAGGCTGAGACGGAAGTGTTGGAGCAGAGGAAGAGAAGACACTTGAGGAGTTGGAGGTGAATTGAAGAGTGAGTTAGTCTGTGGCATGCTCGGAGGCAATGCCGACAGAGCTTTGCCCTGAGGGCTCGC
>JAASFW010000567.1:0-15564 GCA_023334005.1 Globisporangium orthogonon
CGTGTTCTCGTTCGGCGTCGTGCTGTCCGAGCTCGACACGCACAAGATCCCGTACGAGGACCTGCGCGGCGCGAACGGCAACAAGATCGCGGACGTGGCGATGCTGCAGATGGTGTCAGCGGGCGAGCTGCGGCCGAGCTTTCTCATCCTCGCGTCCATTAAGGATCCTGGAGGGTGGATACACCAGCCAGGTTTTGAAGTTCGAGTCGCTTGAGACTCGAGGGACCTCGTCTAATCGAGAAACACCGCAGCATGGATGTAAGTCGTCAGCCCCGCAACGGTTAGAGGTATGTAGGCCTCGGGTGCACCACCGTGAGATCCAATTGCCCGCCGTGAGATTGATGGTGTCTGAGTCTCCACGTCCTTCGAAATCTAACGATTGATGCGAGAAGGACGTGGGAGTCCCGAAGCTGGCCGTGCTTGCATGATGACACTGGCGATGAAGTTGCTCGAGACGATCCTGCAAAGCTGCAAAAGTGATCATCAAGGCCAAGCACACGAAAGTGTCAGCGAGTCCACCCTGCTATACCGATAGCGATGTAGACAAGTCTAAACGAGTTGCCACGCACAAGGTAAGGCAAGTCCGCGCGTCTTGTACTGAAGACATCGACAGGTTAGCATTGACTTTGCTAGCCCACTTGTTAGCATGTCGCCCTATTGCTCTGACGTCGATTGGCATTCGAGAAGGTCGAAGTTTGATTGGAAGACTCGTCGCCTGTGTGTCACCGACAGAGTGCATGACAAATACCAAGCACTATGTTCGCCCGCTCTCCTCTTTGATCATTCGTTCTCAAACACTTGCACACACTTGTCTGCTCAGCGCTACATCTATATCGCTTACAACTACGCTACACTATTGTACATTCATGGACGAAGAAGGAATCAAAACTGACCTACGAACCCCGCGGTCACTCGATGACTATCGTCGACACGTTCAGATGTGGCAGGTCCGCGACACGACCGAAGCGGCTCGAGCGGAACTTGGTGCGCACCGCCACGAGGTCGAATGACAGCGACGAGAGCATGTCGCTCAGGTCCCGCACGCAGCACCAAATGTCCTTGGCGTAGTAGCCCGTCACCTCCTCAAACTCGAGCACCCACGACAGCTCCGGCTTCGTCCGCTCCACGTAGCACTGCGCAAGCAGCAGCGCCGACGACGCCACCACCGACGGCACGTACTTGACGTTCAGGTGGAAGTCCAGCAGTGCCTGCTCGGAGAAAAAGTTCGCGAGCTGCGCCACCATCAGCTGAGCGCTCAGCTTGTCCACGTAGTACTCGAGGAAGCCGCTGCATGTAGGCACGACGAGGTTGAACTGAAGCGCCGCGAGCATCTGTTTCTCGAATTGTACGATCTGCTGAGCCGTGTACGATCGCTCGCAGATGTACACGAGGTCCTCGATGTCCACCGGGTGAACTTCTTCGAACTTGGACGCGATCTGAGAAGCAAAACGAGGAAACAAGTTCGTTAGCATTAGAGTCTCGGATAAATCAGCGCTGACAGCGGAGAGGAAGCACACAGACAGAGTGGACGCACCAGAAGAGCAGTGAGTGCCACGAGCTGGAAGTTCTCGCGCTTCACCGGCACGATCGCAAGAAACCGGTCGATGTAGTTCACGGTCAGGTAGAGTGTGTCGGACTGCAGGTTGAAATGACTGTGCACCTCAACGAGCCAGTCGATCAGCATCGACCGCATCACGAGCGTCACGTGCGGCTGGAAACTGAAGTAGTCCGTCGTCACGTGGTGGGTCTTCTCTTTCCGGAGCAACGTCTCGTAAATGTCGCTCTCGTACTCGTCCAGGTCGCCAGGGAAGTATGGCGGCGGGAACAGGAATGGCTGGTGCTGCTTCGATTCACTGTTCTCCTCCATCTTCGGACTGAAGAGAGCGATGTCGCCACTGCTACTGCTATTGCTGGAAGTGCTGGGAACCTCCTCCAACTCGACAACAGGAGAGTTTTCCACAACAAAGGCACTCCCAAAATCCTCCTCGACGGTGACAGTGCTGCTGGTCAGAACATCGTCGGCGACGGATTCATCCTCGCTCTCCGTGTCCTCGCCGTCCACGACGACACCAGTCACTTCAAACTCGACAGTGCTGCAGTGCAGAGACTCGCTTGAGGTCTCCTGATCGGCGGTCTCCTCGTGGAGGGTCTCGCTGGTGGTACTTACTACAGCACTGGTCACAACAAGGGTAGGAACTGGAGCTGGAGGCTTGGTCTCACTGCTGCTCAAGGAGTACCCGTCTTCTTCATCGTCCGTCTCGATCAGCTCGTCGTCGATCCGGGGAAGAACCTTGGGAACCTCATGTGCCGTTGTCGTCGGCGGCAACGGTGGCTCCTTCTCCTCTGGGATGGCAGGTTCGGTCTTGAGCGTAACTTGGTGGTGGTGCGGAGTGCCGCTCTCACTGCCCTCGCTCTCTGTCTCGTCGTCGTCGTCGTCGTCGTCGTTGTCGTCGTCCTCCGGCTCGGTCTCGGCGAGCGAGTCGACGCTGTAGAACTTCTCACGGAGTCCGCGGTGGCGGTGGTGGCCACCTGCCGCCGCCACCCCTGCTGTCGCCTTGTGGGGCGAAGCTGCGTCGAACCACTTGGACGTGGAGCTCTCGCGGTGCTGGGGAGGCAGTTTCTTGAGGGGAGACAGCGCGACCTGCTTCTTGGTGAGAACCTCAACCGGCGCCGAGTCGGGCGCGAGGAGGCTCTTGGCGGCGGAGATCTGGCGGCGCAGGCGCTGCTGCTGCGCTCGGCGTCGTCGCGGCCAGCCCATCGTACTCGAATCAGTCTTGCTCGCGTTTGCTTGGCTGCTTTGAGTTCGCTTCTTAGGCGGAGGCGTCAAATTCGGATGTGCTGCTGGCGGATTCTCTCGCACACACACGGTGCCAAAGGAGCGAGCGAGCGAGAGGGAGCGAAAGAGAACGCGCGAAAAGAGGAGGAGCACTCGCGAGCACGGAGTCCACAGTGAAATTGCGCCAGCAATCGCCTTCGAGTTGGCTCCTTTTCTCATTTGCGAGGTCGCCGCGGATACGCGCGTCAGACGAGGCGGCGACAACGAATCCGACGGCTCGTTTATGGCCCAAGTTGTGATCAAGTATGCAAGGTCGTCATATTTTGAAACCCAGCTCATTATCATGTATGCAGAGTTTCGATACTAATAATTGAGTAAGACAGGCTGGCGATCAACTAACAGAGGGTTTGACAGCATTCCATTTTGACTTGATATTTAGCAGCTTTCAAGTCGGACTTGATATTTGTATTCGGCTCGCCACTCACAGTTTGAGAAAACTCGCAAGGAAAACTCCAAGAAGATTGCGTGGACCACACGAGGTTCCACGTGACATTCAAATCGGCCAACACCACGCGCTCGCTGCCTTCGACCGACCATCACCGCCGACGTCCCCGCCGCAGTAGTAGCAGTAGTAGCAGCAAGCGCGCCGCCACAGCACCAACGCCACCCCCACCTTGCTCTGGGCGAGCGAGTGGAAAACAAAAAAGCACGGTCGCGAGCACAGCCTTTTTGAATCGGAGCCATCATTTCAAACACCTCGCAATAAACTCACTCGATCAGACGAGCGCGCAAGAGTGGCATCGAGACCTCCTCGTCGTTCGCGCTCCCGTGGTGGACATGATCGGGAATGTTCACGCCCGTGCACCCGTTCGCCGCGTGTTCGACGCACTCGGCTAGAAAGCACCTCGGATTCGATGTCGATTTGAACTTTGTTGCGTGAGCTTTTTGGCACTTTGACATGTGCTCGATCGATGCTCTCTCGAGATATCCATCCGGCATCCGAGACACGAACATGGCACTGGTAGGAGCATGTACACGTAACCAGCATGTAGCACCTGAGCAGCAACCCTCTGCCGCTGTCATCCAGCAAGCTTGGGCTGCTCGAACGAAACTCAACTAGCAGCAACCAGTGGCGCCAAGCAGCAGCGAAAAGCAACGGAAAGCGCTGTCGATGTTCGTTCGCTGTGGCGGCTGCGCGGACATCGAGAGAATATTTGCTCCCGTGCTCGCTGCAATGCACACTGCGTGTCGGTGTTCTCGCCGGCTGACCAGCACAAGATCATCTCTATCATCTATCTCTCTCTCTATCTCTCTCTCTATCTCTCTCTCTCTCTCTCGCTCTCTCTCGCATACTGGCACGAATGGACTTGTTGGGAGTATTCCAGAGCCCACCAACTTCCACGCTTTAGCGCCCAACACGCGCACGCGCTCGACAACGTGCGTGCGCGGATCGGGCGCGCTAAACGTGCGTGCTATTGAGTTGCCATTCTGTTGGCGTGGCTCGCCGTTTCGCGCTGCTTGAGGACTTCGTACGTGAGTGGCGGATTCTACAAGGTCGCGCTCACACTTCCAGTACTCTACCGCCTGCTGTCTCGCATGGACAGCACGAGGGCGTTTGACACGCCACTGCCGCCTGAGAGCGAGCGTCGCCTCGTGCGCATATTCTGCTTCCTTCGGCAGCACGAGCGCAAGGCGAAGGCTGCGCGCAAGAGCGCCGAGCTGCAAAAGTTGAGTTACGCCGGACCTCTCACTTTTTCCAGGCAACGGCAGCAGCAACAACGCCGTGACCAGCGGCGCCCACCCCCACCTCAGACGCGGCATCAGACAGTCGGCGAGCGCGAAGACTCGATGTTGGAAGTCGACGCCGGGAACGAAAGCGACTACAGCAGCAGCAAAAGCAACAGCGGCGGCGGCGACGACGACGACGATAGGGATCCCCTGAAATCCGCAGCTGCTGTTGCAGACACTGCTCGCGCTGACCGTCACCGCCTTCTGAACGAGCTGGACGCACTTAGTCACTCTCACGAGAGCTTAGTCGATTCTGACTCGACTCGGTCGACCCGTGTCGGTGACAACGACACCACCGACAATGCGGCGAAGCGAAGGCAGCAAGCAGAGAACGAGAGACGCACGCACATGGCTGAGCTCAGCCGTGAGATCCGTGAGCTGCAGAAAGGCATACTCCCGGCCACCGCGAATGACAACATCGCAGCAGTCGCAAATGGAACAACAGCAACAACCGGCGTGCTAGAGCTCGCGGGCAGCATCTCTGCTGGCGACATTGCTTCCACCATGCGAGCCATGGGCCGACCCGTGAGCAAGGTTCGTTTGCCTGCCAATTGGTCTGCATCAACCACCTTTCACCCGATCTCACACTAAGAGCGATTGGCGGCCCGCTTCGTGGCTCGCGATCGCTGTCTCGGATCTCGGACGTTCGAGAACGCAGGCCGAAGTGCAGTGGATGATTTGGGAGGTTGACGACGACCTTGACGGCTGCGTCGACTGGCACGAGTTCCGCGGCTGCTACGCACGCACGACGATCGACAAGCACGGACTCGAGGCGAACCAGCTCTTCCACCTCATCCAGTTCCTGCTCTGCGACACCGACGAGAGCTTCACGGTCTCAGGTTCGTTCAGTTCGTGTTCGGACCTGTTTTGGCATGTATCGGCTGAGAGTGTCGGAGGTGGACTATATCGCCCAATGATGTCACTGGTTGTTCGTTCTAATCGCGAACAGCACTGGAGCTCAAGGCAGAACTGAAGAAGCTGCCAGGCACCAGCCACCTCGCGGATAAGCTCCTGGCTGCATCTGAGGATGACACCGAGCAGCAGCTACTGCAGAAGTTCACGCTCAGCGATTACCTCGACATTGTGCTCGCCGACCTGCCGTCCACTTCGCCGCTTGTTGGCAAGTGAGTCCGTCGCTTCGGTAGTCCTTGGACGCCGAATCCGTTGAGGTCGGCTCTGGTAGCGTCTAAGCAATGGCGCTGCACACAGACAAGGTTGCGTCAGCACATTCGAGTCGGTAGAGCGAAGGATGTTCTAGTGATGAAAGTGAGGTCATCTGGCCAATATGAAAAGAATTGTGTGATTACACCACTCCGAGCAATATGTGCTATATAAGGCTATCACGTTTTGTGTCGCCAGCGTTTATATAGCTACCCTCTTTCATAAGATAATCTGTTCTTCATCAATTTCCACAGGAATATACGTTCTCGCCGCACTCTGCAGCGCTTCCAGCAATCACTCTCCCAGCAACCAACAAGCAACGCAAGCGAATAAGCAGGCAGAGCAGCAAGCGCAAGCATGTCGGGGCCGATCGCGCGCGTGATCGCGCAGGTGGTGGTGATGACCGCGGGCGTCGTCTCGCGCGCCTTCGTGACCGCGTACCAGCAGGCGGTGCACAATGCGAAGACGGGCAACACGGCGGCCATGGCGGCCAAGCCCGCGGCGCGCGCCAAGAACGTCATGTCCCGCGAGCAGGCGCTCGAGATCCTCAACTTCCCGCCGTCGGCGCGCCCGGCGTCCGACGAGGTCGCCAAGCAGTTCACGCGCTATTTCGAAGCCAACGACCCGGCCAAGGGCGGCTCGTTCTACCTCCAGTCCAAGATCTTCCGCGCCAAGGAGGCGCTCGAGCGCGAGCAGCAGCAGGCGGCACAAGCGCCGCCGCAGCAGCCGAACCAGCAGCCGCCGCCGCAGTAGTAGGTGGGTGGGCGACGGCGGCGCCGAGGCGGACGAGCGCAGGTAGTCGCGCGGCTCTGCTGGCCGGCTGGTCGACCTTGCGACTTGAGTCCATTTCATCCAGTCATTCGGAGCGGCATCGGCATCCGGCAGGAAGCAGCAGCGAGTGTGGGACGTTCTGACTTTTCGCGTCGCGCAGAGCAGAGCCGATCCGCTCGGGCGGCCGAGCGGTGGACGCGCGCCACCGCCCCTCGTAGCGTTGCATCCCTTTAGTACTTTCTTAGACACGTGCCATAGTTTTCCCTGCTGTAATGTCCAACGCTGGTGCCTGACATGCATTCCCTCGCCTGCTTTTCAACGTCACAATGGGCTTCAGTCCCCGATCCACCACGTAGTCAGCAAGAGCGCGTCGCCCGGTACTCATGAGCCTGCTGCTCCGTCGCGCACCCCCCACCGCCGCCATCGCCAGGGCCGCCGCTGGTGCTGGCGCCCGCCTCAGCACCCGCGTGGGCTTCGAGGAGCTCACGGCGGGCGCCGACGCCGAACAGCTCGAGTTCATGAAGGAGATGATCGTCAAGGTCGATGAGCGCGACAACGTGCTCGGCCCCATCTCCAAGAAGGACGGTGCGGCGCCCTCTGCTCGCCCTGACAGTCTGCAAACACTACCAGACTGACGCCTTCTTGCATCCAATCGCCAGCGCACCTGCACGACGGCGTTTTGCACCGCGCGTTCAGCGTCTTCGTGTTCAACACGCGCAACGAGCTGCTGCTGCAAAAGCGCGCGCCGGAGAAGATCACGTTCCCGGGCTACTGGGCCAACACGTGCTGCAGGTGCTGAAAGAAGTATAAGAAGCGGAAGGAGGATGCTGTGGGGAGGAGCTAGGGACTGATAGAAGGGCATCGCGTGTGCTTGCATGCCAGTCACCCGCTGTTCGTGGAGGACGAGCTGGAGGACCACGTAGGCGTCAAGCGCGCCGCGATCCGCAAGCTCGAGCACGAGCTCGGCATCCCGGCCACGCAGTTCGACGTCCAGGACCTCAAGTACATCTCCACAGTGCTCTACAAGGTACGTTCTGATTCGTTTCGCTCTATTTCGTTCCATCCCGTTTCGATTCGTGCACCAACCTAGCTCGTTCGGTGCTGCAGGCGGCGTCGTGTGAGAACTGGACCGAGTACGAGATGGACCACATCCTGCTCGCGCGCGCCGACGTGGCGCTGGCCGTGAACCCGAGCGAGGTTGCCGAGGTCGAGTTCGTGAGCCAGGACGCGCTCGCGAGCATACTGGAGGACTCGACGCGCCAGATCTCGCCGTGGTTCCGCCTCATCGCGACGAACCTGCTGCCGCGCTGGTGGGAGAACCTCGATGCGATGCTCGAGAAGGACAGCACGGACCGCTCGATCCACGACTACCGCTGAGCTGAGCCGAGTTGATCAGAACTGATATCGAGCAGCGCATAGAGAGATAAAGAAATGCTTGGGGAGATACCGTGGCGATGAATGCACTAGCAACGTTGATAAAAGGCAGTCGCGCGAACTGTGGGGACCGAGCGAGGGGAGAGATCAAGTGTACACTTGCTCTCTCACCAACTTCTCGCCTACGAGCTGTCGAAGCGACTGGACGGCAGTAGGTTCGAGAAGCTGTTGACGACCTTCTTGAAGTACGAGCCAATTGAGTACTTCTTGAACTGGGACATCCGCAGCCCGGCGCTCGAGAGGTAGTTGCCGCTCCGGTCCGTTCCTGTCCAGCCGACGTAGAGCGTGAGGTCGCACGTCGTGGCGTTCTCGCCCGAGCACGCGGTCATCGGCGAGTAGCACGTGTAGCCGCTGTCGGCGATTCTGGACGCCGAGTGGTTCGCGGCCGAGCCGTAGAGGTTCGGCTCGCACGTGTCCGGATCGCAGAAGTAGCAGCCGTCGTCCCAGGTCACGCCTTGGATCTGGTGGATAGACCGAGGATGACAGCGCAGTGAGCACAAGCGAGCGAACGCACGTCTCATCACAGCTGCAGGATTAGCTACTCACCACGCCCTTCTTGGCCGAGATAATCGCGGTCATGTACGGGTACACGCGGCCAGCGTCGGACGCGAAGAGCTTGTAGTACGAGCGGAAGGCGCCGCTGGAGACCGAGACGTAGGCTCCGAGCGGGTTGGCACCGACACGCGAATCGTTCCAAGCTGTGGACATCAGCCAACCCGTCGCCCGACAGCATGGACACAGAATCTTGAGAGAGTGACCGAGAGAGAGGACAGTGGCTAGCATCTGATAAGACCCGAGTACGACGTACAGTCGGTGACGCGCAGCACGGTGAACTTGTCGGCGATCGGCATGAACACTGTGCGGAACTCGTCATTGACGTTGATGCAGACATAGGTGGCCTCGCCCTTCACGAGCGGCGGCGGCGTCGCGTGCGGCGAGCAGAGGCTTGTGATGTTCGTCAGCCCGCAGTCGACGCGCTGGAGCAGCGCCGCGACTGCGAGTACGATTGCCAGTCCAACATAATTGCTGATCGCGCGCGAGCTTGGAGAGGGTCTGGCGGACGGCATCGTCTTTCACGCAAGGCAGGAGGCGAATCACGCGAACGGACTACAGACTAGATCCGAGTGCCTGGCGCTGGAGTGCGCGTCGAACTCTGCTTGGGCTTGGCCTGGCTGGGCTACCGAGAGGTGTAACGCTAGGATCGCGAAACCTCCGGCTGGCAACTGCAGCTAATGAAACCAACTCCCCACACCAAATGCCAAGTGCTCAGGGTGGAATAGATTGTACTCGGTGGAGCGCATCATGTTCCGAAAGCAGGGCGCTCGGGTGCACTCGAGTGATCGGTACGCGGTGGTTCGATATGTGCGAGGTCGCGCAGGAAGAGCGGGCGCCCGACAGCAAGCGCACAGATGGATCGATCAAGTCAGGAGGAAATTTGTACACATCCGGATCAGTTTACCCATCAAAAAGATAACACTTCAGTTTGCTGTTGTTACTTCAGGTAAGAGAGTTTTTAACGAGTGGTGGATGGTGTGAAACAAGATCACGCAACGAAGAGGGACAGAGTAGACGATGCGGGTGACTTCATCCAAGCGGAAATCTGTGCACATACGCCATCGAGCATTAAGAGAGCATACGCGGACGCGGTGACGTTGTGGTTTGCGACGTTCATGCTCGCTCGAAAGTGCAGTTTCGCACTTAACCGAGGCATGCGATGTTACTTCTCGTGGCGTGTTTAAAACACCGGCTCAGCTTTCGACTTTCTTTCGCCTCGAGTGATGCAAGCTGTTAGATTGCTGTATCAAACAACTGCCTCTTCTCTCTCCCCTCGTCCACGCGCCATCGGTTTACTCCAGAAATAGCTCGAAGTTGTTACTTCAGACTGCTTGCGTGGCTGCTGCCAGTCGGGCCATTCTCCACCTCAGACTTCAGTCATTCGCCATCCGTCGGTCTCGCGCCCTCGTCGTCTCCCCCCCTTCCTCCCCTCCGGTCGTCGTTACCACCATGAGCGCCTTCTTCCCGGTCATCTCTTCCCTGAGCCCCGCGGCGCCGGCTGCGCCGGCCGCGCGCCGCAGCGCGTCGCCGTCGATCCTCGCGACGTCGGCCGCCAAGACGTGGGACGCGCGCCTGTCGCACACGCCGGTGCACGACAACGCGTACTACGCCAAGTGCATGGTGGCGGGCGTGCTCTCGTGCGGGCTCACGCACACGGCCATCACGCCGCTGGACGTCGTCAAGTGCAACATGCAGGTGAACCCGGCCAAGTACAAGGGCCTCGTGCCCGGCCTCAAGCTCATCGCGGCGGAGGAGGGTTCGGCCGCGCTCTTCAAGGGCTGGGTGCCGACCGCGCTCGGCTACTCGGCGCAGGGCATGTTCAAGTTCGGCCTGTACGAGTACTTCAAGGACACGTACTCGACGATGGCGGGTGAGGAGAACGCGCACAAGTACCGTGGCATGATCTACCTCGCCGGTTCGGCGTCCGCGGAGCTCTTCGCGGACGTGGCGCTGTGCCCGATGGAGATGGTCAAGGTTAAGGTGCAGACGTCGCCCGCGGGCACGTTCCCGGTCGAGTTCGGCCCGGCTGTCGCGGCGATGCGCGCCAACTCGGCGGAGACGCGCTTCCCGTTCGGCTCGGTCGTGCCGCTCTGGTCGCGCCAGATCCCGTACACGATGGCCAAGTTCTTCTTCTTCGAGAAGGTCGTCGAGGCGTTCTACACGCACCTGTTCACGGAGCCGCGCAGCTCGTACTCGAAGACGACGCAGCTCGGCGTCACGTTCGCGTCCGGCTACCTTGCGGGCGTGATCTGCGCGATCGTGTCGCACCCGGCCGACTCGGTTGTGTCGCTCATGGGCAAGGCTGAGAACAAGGGCAAGTCGATCGGCGCGATCGCGAGCGAGACGGGCCTCGTCAACCTCGCGACCAAGGGCCTCGGCACGCGTATCCTCATGATCGGTACGCTCACGGGTCTCCAGTGGTGGATCTACGACTCGTTCAAGACGGCCTTCGGCATGGGCACGTCGGGCGGCGCGCCGGCCAAGAAGTAAGCGCTGATGGCATCTTTGAGCCTCTCGAGAGAGAGAAAAGGAGGGAGAGAGGAGACAGAGGAGGAGGCCTGCATTGCCTTCGTCATATACAGCACCGCCATCTTGTTTGCCATTTGTGAGCTTTTACATGGAGCAGGAGAGTCAAGTAGTTGGGTGTCACGCGCGGCACGTGCAGCTTGGGCCGCTTTACTAACTTAGGAGAAGAAGAGCGTGTGGAAGGCCATGAGCACGAGCGCGCCGGCGACGTACGCGCTCTTGCGCTCGCCGATGCGCGCCGCCTTCCAGCAGAGCCCGGAGACGCCTTCGTGCTTGCCCGGCTGCTGTCCGCGGTCGAAGATCGTGGGGAACTTCATGCGCACGAACGTGCACGTGCAGATGAAGAGTAGGATGACGGTGAGCAGTCCCTGGAGGCTGAAGAGCGCCGACTGGGAAGGGGCGAGCGTGGCGGTCAGGTCCTGCACATGCGCGGCGTGCAGATACGTCGACGCACCATATTGAGTGGGGGGAGGCGGCGACACTACCAGCGATGACGACGGCGACGACGACAGCGGCGGCGGCGACAGCGGCGATGTTGGATGCGTACGCAGGTGGCAAAGAAACACACACACACACACTTGCGGCGGGCCGTAAAAAGCGCCGCGTAAAAAGCCCTTTTTACGCGAGTTTCAGAAACGAGCGGCTCCCCTCGCCTCACGCGAAGCGAGCGGCCAGGAGGAAGCAGACCACCAACAAAGTAAAAAGACTGGCGCCCGCCTGCCTGCTGAGCTGAGCACGACGCGATCAAGATGAACCGCCTCCCGACGTTCGTGCAGCGCGCCGCCAAGGTGCGCGCTCTTCCCCTTGTTGCTCCCCACGCGCCCGCTCGCTCTCGCTCGTTAATGAGCGCGAGCGAGCGAGCGAAGCAGAAAGGAGCAAGCGTTTTGGTGGTCCAGCACCACCAGAATCCGCCGGATATGGGACCCGCTCGCTCACGCGCCGCCGCTTTTTGTATGCTTAGGTGGGAGCCGGCGCGCTCGTGGGCGGCTCGGTGCTCACGGGCGTGACCGCGTTCAGCGGCGACCAGATCGAGGCGCTGCACTACGGCTTCGACCACCTCGGGCCGCTCTCGTCGTTCGACTACGCGAGCGTGCGCCGCGGCTACCAGGTGTACAAGGAGGTGTGCTCGACGTGCCACAGCGTGGAGCGCATCGCGTTCCGCAACCTCGTGGGCGTGATCTTCACGGAGGAGGAGGCCAAGGCGCTCGCTGCCGACATCGACGTCGTCGACGGCCCGAACGACGAGGGCGAGATGTTCGAGCGTCCGGGCAAGCTCTCGGACCCGCTGCCCAAGCCGTACGCGAACGATGAGGCGGCGGCGGCGGCCAACAACGGCGCGATCCCGCCTGATCTCTCGCTCATGTCGAAGGCGCGCCCGGGCGGTCCGGACTACCTCTTCGCGCTGCTCACGGGCTACGTCGAGCCGCCTGAGGGCAAGGAGCTCCTGCCGGGCCTCTACTACAACCCGTACTTTAGCGGCGGTGCCATTGCCATGGAGCGCCAGCTGAACGACGGGCAGATCGAGTACGCGGACGGCACGCCCGCGACAACGTCGCAGATGGCCAAGGACGTGGCGGTCTTCCTCGCGTGGGCCGCCGAGCCCGAGCACGACGTGCGAAAGAAGCAGGGCTTCCAGACGGCGCTGGCGCTCGCCGGCATGGTGCTGCTCACGGGCTACTACAAGCGCCTGAAGTGGGCGCCGCTCAAGAGCCGAAAGATCTCGTACACCAAGTAAGCAGGAGAGAGGGAGAGAGAGGAAGAGAGGGAGCAGCCAGCAAGGAGCAGCAGCTGCAGCAGTGCGCGTCGTCGTCGTCATCATCTCTCTTTCTCCGCCATCCATCCATCCGTCTGTCTATCCATCGATCGGCCAGACGCCTTTGCATGTGTAGACAGACGTTGGAAATGAACAAGACCCGCCAGCCGCCCGCCCGCCCGCCCGCCGTCTTTGCATGTGGTGGTGGTTGCGATCGCCGGTCGAGGAGGAGATGAAGGAGGTGCTGACGGTTATCGAGCATCTTTCAATACACGCATAAACCTACACGGTGTCCATCAGCACAGATTGTCGTCATGCGCATCAATCTCGCCACCTTCTGAGCCACACAGCGTTTCGCCACCATCTGATGGTACCTTTATTGTCCCCAGCAACTCGATTCTCTCCGCTAAAGTCCTATTCGCAATCCGCCAGCACACTACTACCACCGATCGCACTTAGTCGAACCACCAAAATGGCTGGCGGCGAATCCGACATGACACTGTGACGCTTGGTGGTTCCCATTCTACCTGCCACCAACGTTCGTCGTGAGCACCAAGTCCCCGCCTGCATCTACAGCTCAGCTCAACTCAGCTCAGCTCAGCTCGTCACGATGGCCAAGGTCCCTGCGTCCAAGATCATCCGCGTCGGCCTCGACGCGCCGCACATGGTGCGTTCGCTAGAAATTGCATCGGGTGGTTGGTTCTTAAGCACACGCTCGGGAGCTCTGGAACTCATTATGTGATGGTAATGGCGCACGCGCGCAGCCGGATGTGGACACGGTCGCAAGCCACGGCTACGTCGAGCAGCTGAAGAAGCAGGTGAAGGTGAAGATCCAGAGCTTGAGCGACGACGAGATCGTGTTCGACCTCATCGGCATTGACGCGTCGATCGCGAACGCGCTGCGCCGCATCCTGCTCGCCGAGGTGCCGACTATGGCGATCGAGCACGTGTACATCTGGAACAACTCGTCGATCATCCAGGATGAGGTGCTCGCGCACCGACTCGGACTCGTGCCGCTCAACGTGGATCCGCGTGAGTTCCAGGCGTTCCCGGACAATGAGGAGGCGGAGGCCACGGATGAGAACACGATCGTGTTCAAGCTCGACGTCACGTGCAAGTTCGATCCGGCGCACCCGAACGACCTGTCCAAGGCGCTGCACACGACTGTGTACTCGCGCGACCTCGAGTGGGTGCCGCAGGGCAACCAGGAGGAGCGCTTTGGCTCCATTCGGCCCGTGCACGAGGACATTTTGATCGCGAAGCTGCGCCCCGGCCAGAGTATCGCGCTCGAAGCCCACTGCCGGAAGGGTGTGGGCAAGGACCACGCCAAGTTCTCGCCCGTGGCCACCGCGTCGTACCGGCTCATGCCGCACGTCGAGCTGACCCAGCCGATCACGGGCGCGGACGCCAAGAAGCTCGCGGCGGACAAGTGTTCGGCCGGCATCTTCGACATCGAGGACCTCGGTGGCGTGCCCACGGCGGTCGTCAAGGACGCGCGCAACTGCAATATGTGCCGCAATTGCATCCGCGAGCCGGGCTGGGCCGAAAAGATTAAGCTCGGGCGCGTGAGCGACCACTTCATCTTCAGCGTCGAGTCCGTGGGCATGATCAAGCCGGAGGAGCTGCTGCCGGAGGCGCTCAACGTGCTCGTGGACAAGTGCAACCTCGCGCTCGAGTCGTTCAACCAGGTGGACGACGACGAGGATGACGAGGGCATGGGCGAAGATGACGACGACGCCGACGACGACGACGCCATGGAAGAGTAGATTACGTGCAGACTATCATTAAATGACCACCATTCATCCATGTCATGTCATGTCGTCCGACTTCTTAAGCTTCGACTTGTTGTATCGCTGCGTCTGTATCAAAATCGAATGTTGTCGTAAAGCGCCATGTTTGTTTGTTGTTACTTCAGACGGCGCCGCCCTCACTCACGCCGCCTCCTTGTTGAGCAACACGGACGCCGCGCGGATGCCGACGAACACGACCGCGATCTTCGAGAGATCCCAGGCGATGGCCTTGAGCTGCTTGGTGGAATCCACCGGCGCCTTCTTCTTCTTGAGCATGAACATGGCGACTGCTGCTGCTGCTGCTGCTGAGCTGGAGAGAGCTGGATGGAAGTCCCGAGGTCGTTGAGCGAGTGAGTGTTTGGCTCCAATTGTTTTGCAAGCGATAAAGTACGATTCGAACTTGAGAAAAAGATCACAGTACTACAATCTGTGACGTGTGATAGGAAATGGCTACAGTTTTGTCAAAAAGCTGTCCACATGGTACTCTGTCCGCTTGAAAAGGACACCTTACTTCTCCTCACAGCACAACGTGCAGACTCCGCTGGATCGTGCGAAGCTGGTAGGCGATCTCCACGGCGCTTGGGCGATCGGC
Source organism: Globisporangium orthogonon (assembly GCA_023334005.1). Classification (NCBI taxonomy): domain Eukaryota; phylum Oomycota; class Peronosporomycetes; order Pythiales; family Pythiaceae; genus Globisporangium; species Globisporangium orthogonon. The sequence continues at coordinate 15,147 of JAASFW010000567.1, forward strand.
AGAGCGGAATGCCAGGCACCGCATCGCGAGTGCGTGGATCGCCGGTGGGCAGCTTTCCGAGAAGCTCGGCATCAGCTCGCCTCTCGCCACGAGCTGCAGCACCGCGATCTCCGGTAGCGCGTTCCCGGTCGCCGAGCGCGCGTCCGAGAATGGCGTGTCGTGCGTGTCCATCTCCGAGAGCACCACGCCGAGCGCGTAGATATCGGCCGACTGGTTGTAGTCGTTGGCACCGGCGATGACCTCCGGTGCGAGCCACTTGGCCGTGCCCACGCCAGCTGTCATGGTGTTGTCCTCCGAGCGGAAGCGCGAGACGCCAAAGTCCGTCAGCTTCGCGTGCATCTCGGCGTTCAGCAGCACGTTGCGGGACTTGAGGTCGCGGTGCACGAGCGGCGGGTTGAACGAGTGCACGTACACGAGC
>JAASFW010000568.1:0-15559 GCA_023334005.1 Globisporangium orthogonon
AGCTTTTCAATTCAGTTGCAAATTTGCCTTCAAGCAATCAAGTCTCCTTCCTCCTTCCCTCCAAGTCGGGAACGCTTCCTCACCCGCACAAGCGTGCAAGCCGTGTTTAAGGGACTGTTCTGGGAACAGCGCCCTTTTACATCTGAGCACGTCGAACGAAGCTTCCTTTCACCATCAATAACGGCCCTGAAGGTGACGAGCTCCACGGTGTGTGCAAGGTGCTGGACACCTACTCGGACCACAAGGAGCGGGTGCACTATTATCTCGTTGACCGGGAACCCTCGTGGCAGCTGCGCCAAAACCTATCGGAGACAATGATTGCGAGGTTCAACCAGCAACGCCGCACTCTCAATCGCAAGACATACATTGAAGACGAAGCTGTTGAGAACAGCAGCATCAACCCGCAGTAACACAAACAACGAGAGCGTGCGATAGCGACAACATCCATTTTTCAGTCTTACACACGTGTACACTTGGTGAGCACGAAGGTCCAAACAACTCGTTGACCTCGAGCAGCTTGGCGCCGCTTGAACACGAACTTGACAATGCCAAACGCAGACGATGCCACACACTCTCTTATCCCACACATGCACCCGCAATATCATATACACATGACAAGACCACACAAAGCTCGCAAAGGGGATTGAGCCCTCGCGCTAGGTGACAATCCCACGCCGCGTCCATCGCGCACGAGCTGATTGAGAGAGACACGCAAGCCATGCACGCGTACCTTGTCAAAGTTCTTGAGACTCTGGATGATGAATGACAGTAGGCAGAGCCTTACCCATCGATCCATCCATCGTCTGCCTCCAGACCTCAGTGGCACACACCGACCGCTGTCTCCTCAACTTTTGTGGTTGAGCGAACTCTCGTCAGGGCCGCGAAGAGTTTGTGGATCAATACATCGGGTCAGGGAAAGTGGGGACACTGGTCTGATGCCAGCGCAAGTGGCTCAAGTCTTGCTTTGGCGAAGCTCGCCAACTCATTGATTGCATTGCCGAATTGGCATCATCTCTTGCGACGGCGCGGGCTGGGCCACATGCCCTCTCAACAATACCTGTTGATGTGTAGCTGAGTGATCGTCTTCACCTACTTTTCCAGAATCTAGCTTTAGCCCTCAAGTTCGTGTTCAAGATCAAGATGGCACCAAGGCAGCGTGTGCATACGCTCTCAGATCTTCTCACCAAACCAAACCCATAACTCATCAGTTTTTGGCGGGAGTTTGACACCGACAAGCACCATCTGCTGCTGCCTGTGTAGCACGACCTCCAACTGCGTCTCGCATACCGGCTTCCCAGTCGGCAGACGCTATCCTCCTTCCAGCACCAGTGACCTGCCAATATGGCCTGACCGTTCCAGGAGTGCGACGTTGTCAAGACCAAGAGACACTATGTCATCAAGTGCATGCATGTAGAGAAGCTGTAGAGACTCGTTGGCCGGAACTAGACTCCGGTCTTCGGCAGAACATCAGTCTGGAAGCACGTCGTGAGTTCCCAGTCGGTGCATGCTCTTTATAACTCAAACCTTGGCCAGGGCATTGTTCGGACTGTCTGGTGTATTCTTTGCACGATCACACTCCACCTACTTTCGACGCACCGCAACGCGGCCGTGTTCGACAAGCACACACCACGAGACTTATCCCAGTATGTGCTTCAAATGCATTCTATCCGCGCAGTGTACCTCCGTCACCTTCACCCCATTGACTCACCCGACACATCCAAGCTCGACAGCGTCATCAACACACTCGGACCCAGCGGGAGTGGCAGAGCCATTTTCGACCACTTCCCTCGCCTCCGAGCACGCAGTGGTGAGCGTCGAGCCTTCAGAAATCGCTTCTAATAATAGCGTGATCATAATTTTACTTTTTTCTGCACCCAAAAATTCTCAAAATCGAACTTACGTGGAGATAGAGCGAGTGTCGCACTTAGCGAAAGCTAATCTTCAGTGCTGAAAGCACACGTCACAAGCACCTTCTCCGCTCCGCTCGCTTCCTAGCATGGGCCGAGGCAGCAAGTTCGGCAGCTATGTCGCGCTCTGCGCGCTGTTCGCGCTCACGTACGTGTACTGGACGCCCGTGAGCGAGACGCTGCAACTCACGTACGCGCACCGGTCGCTGAGCGGTGTGGAGGCGGGCGCGGCGGCGCTCAAGGACGTCACGCTGTTTAAGAATGGGTACTCGACCGGCGGCGTGCAGCTGCAGGTGAGCGCCGACCTGCTGCAGGGTAAGGGCGCGCGCGAGCTCGCCGAGTACTTCTCGCAGTTCGTGGACGTCGAGAGCGTGCAGCAGGAGGGGGAGGAGGCGCAGTCGGTGGTCGCCGACCGGCTCTTCAACGGCAACGGGCGGCTCATCACGTCGTACCAGGACATCCAGCAGGGCGACCGGCTGTACGTCGTGGCGCCCGGGCTGCTGTTCGTGTTCCCGTTCGTGAAGCTCGGGCATCGCGTGGTGTTGAGCTCCACCGAGAGCCCGACGCGCGCACCAGTGGTGCTCGAGTCGCTCACCGAGTCGCCGCGCACGTTCCACCTGCACAACTTCTTCTCGGTTGACGAGGCCGATCGGCTCATCGCGCGCATCACGGAGATTGACGACGAGCACAACCGTCTGCAGCAGTCGCACGTGGGCCACCAGAACGGCAAGAAGCTCGTGAGCAAGCACCGCACGAGCGAGAACGCGTTCGACCAGGTCTCGGAGACCGCCGTGGCGATCCGCAAGCGCGTCTTCGACGTGCTTGGGCTCGGCGCCTACGACGAGGACATGTGTGATGGGCTCCAGCTGCTGCGCTACAAGCAGAAGCAGGCGTACATCGCGCACACCGACTACTTCGACACGCACACGACGACGGACTGGAACTGGGACCCGTCGCGCGGCGGCTCGAACCGCTTCGCGACCGTCTTCCTCTACCTGTCGAACGTCACGCGCGGCGGGCAGACGGTGTTCCCGCTGGCGACGATGCCTGAGGGGCTCCCGAGCGAGTACGACCACCCACCGACGGCCAAGGAGAACAAGGAGCTCGGCATGGCGCTCTTCGAGCAGGGTTCGTGGGAGATTGACATGGTCGAGAAGTGCGCCACGAAGCTCGCGTCGTATCCGCGCAAGGGCCACGCGATCCTCTTCTACAGCCAGAAGCCCAACGGCGAGTTGGACCCCATGTCGCTGCACGGTGGGTGTCCCGTGCTTGACGGCACCAAGTGGGGCGCGAACCTCTGGGTCTGGAACAAGCGCCGCTTCGGGCTCGATGAGGCCAACGGCGCGGCCAAGGAGTTCACGGTGACCTTCCAGAACCCGACCGAGCACCCAGTGGAGCTCTACTGGTCCAGCACGCTCATGGCGACCATCGCGCCGCACGGCAAGGCGCTGTACACGACCTTCGAGGGCCACAAGTGGACCCTCAAGCGCGACGGTCGCGTGCTGCTCGAGTTCACAGGCTCATCCGACGACGGCAAGAGCCAGCTGGTAGCCGTCCCTCTCGACGACGGCGCGAAGGACGAGCTGTGAGCTTAGAGTTGGTTGGACGAGCTGCGGACGCAGCAGTAGCGGACAGCAACGCTCGTGACGCCGCTCGTAATCAACTGAAGAAAGAGCGCGACGCGTTCTCATGTATCTCGTTGTAGTCGTTGGTTTCTATTGCGCGGCGGGGCTGACCTTCCGCTTCTTGTTGGCCGCGAAGACCTTTTCAAGCAGCTGATCGCCGTCGGCGCCAAGGGAGCTCTGCTGCTTGCTGCTCGTCGGCGCCTTCTGCACGAACGAGCGGCGGATTTGCTGGTGCTGCTCGTCGCGCGTGGCCTTGGCGCCGCTGTTGCCGCCGTGCTTGCGCTCCTCCATCTTCTCCAACTTCTTGGACTGCTCCACCTTGTCGAGGTACGCGTCATTCTCCTTCTTGGCCTGCGCGATCTCCAGGCGCAGCTTCTGGTCGCGGATGCGGTTCTCGTACGCTGCACGGGTCGTCGATCAGTCAACCAGCGCATCGTACCAGCAGATACGATCCATGCATATACGCACGCACGCACCGATCTTCTCGGTGAGGTAGTCCCACTTGAAGCCCTTGAGGTACTTGAGGTTCCAGATGTCGTCGTGGTAGTAGTCGCGCTTGCGGCCGCCGATCTGCCGAGTGTTGAGCGCCGCGGCTACCTGCTTGGCCACCTTCTTGTCGGCGAACTCGATCCAGCCCTCCGTGTAGCTCAGCTTGCGGTTGCCACCGGCCGCCACGCGCTTCTTGTGGTGCGTCTTGTCCTCCGGTACGAGGTAGATGCGCAAGATGTCACCGTACTGGCCCAGCAGGTGCTTCACCTTCTCGGGCTTCATGAACGGCGGCACGCGGCTCAGGTACAGCTGCGCACATCCGTTGCAGCAAGTGGGTGAGACGAGAATTGGTGTCAACCAGCGATTAGTGACCAGTAAAGCGCTTCGTACGACTCCACGCTTGTCGGCGCGTCGCTTGAACGCCTCGAGCTTCTCGCGGGAGAGCGCGGCTTTGGGGCCTTTGCTGTACTTCGCGGGCGCCTGCGCGTCGCCGGCGGGGGTCGCAGGTGGCGGCATCGACGCCATCGTCACGTTCTGATAGTGAGTGAGTGGTGACTGCCTGCGAGAGGCTTCGATTGGACTCGTTCTGTTGCTTTCCGTATACTCGCGTCCAGGAGCAGGCTTTCAGCAGATCAGTTCGTCGGCGTGGACCACTCCATCCGCCTGCCATTCGCCGCGCAATAAAAAACACGTGTCATTCGTGCACAGGAAGGCAAGCAGGCGACGCGCCGACACCGCTCTCCCTCCCTCCCTCCCTCCCTCCTCCCTCCCTCCGCCCTCCGCTCTCCCGCCTCCGCCCGCCCATGCTGCTGCTCCGCGCGCTGCTGCTGGCGCTCGCGGCCGCCGCGCTCCTCGCGCCCCTCGCAAGCGCCGACCCGATGCCCACACTGTCGTTCAGGGAGCCGTTCGATCGCGTGAGCGCCGATGGCAAGCGGCAGCTGAGCGAGCACTTCGAAGTCGGCGGCGCGGCCGAGGTGAAGCGCAGCTTCGTGCGGCTCACGCCCGACCGCCAGAGCAAGCGCGGCAGCATCTGGAGCCGCCACGTCATCGACCGCGCGCAGTTCGTGGCGGTCGTGACGTTCCGCATCCACGGGCAGGGCAAGAAGTGGTTCGGCGACGGCATCGGGCTGTGGCTGACGCATGAGAGCCGACTCGCACCGGGCGACAACCACGGCTTCACGGACCAGTTCTACGGTGTCGGCATCGTGCTCGACACGTTCAAGAACGTCGAGCACCGCGGCGGCCACAAGGACGTGACGCTCCAGGTGAACGACGGCACGAAGACGCTCGACGTGCTCAACGACGAAGCCAAGCTCGGGTGCGACGCCGCCTTCCGCTACCACTCGAAGAGCGCAGCGTTCGACCCGGTCTACAGCTCATCCCGTCTGCGTATCAAGGTGGACGGCAACGAGATCTGCCTTGAGATCGACGCGCAGAACGAGGGCACGTGGACCGAGTGCTACGCCGGCACGTTGCCGTTCTCGCACGACTGGCTGCGCCGTGCGACGTTCGGCATCACGGCGTCCACTGGCGCGCTCGCGGACAACCACGACATCCTCTCGGTGCGCACGTTCGACGACCTGAACGACTACGGCATGGCGCAGGTGGACGCCGACGTGTGGACGCACAACTATTCGAAGCAGTTCGACGAGCTCGTGAACAATCCGGTGTGCGACCAGAGCTGCAAGATCTCGATCCTGCAAAAGTTCATGAAGAACTTCCACGTCGAGACGGAGCACTGGTTCGAGGAGCTCAAGGAGCAGACGGACAACACGGTCGCCAAACTCAAGGACCGGGAGGCGGAGAACCAGCGCCGGATCCAGGCGCTCACGGACCGCATGCACGAGATGCTCGAGAGCAAGATCGGCCAGAAGATGGCCGACGTGCGCTCGCAGGTGCACGCCACGATCTCGTCCAAGGTCGAAAGCGAGCTGCTCGTGAAACAGGCGAGCTGGCGCCTGCCCTTCTTCTTCCTCGTCGTCGCGCTCGGTGGCGCCCTCGCGTTCGCCTACCAGAAGTACCAGAAGCTCGTCAAGAGCCACCTCTACTGAGCTGACCTGAGCTGCGTTCACCTGCGCTTGGGTGGCGAAAGCGAAGGCGCAAGCGGCAGAGTGAGACGCGTGTGCGTCGTGTGGCGGTGAATAGATCAAGCGAACGCGTTAACCCCCCAACATGTGTGTGCGTGTGGTGAGCTTAGGAGCTCACGAGTGACGTCGCTCACTTCTTCTTCTTCTTGCCGCCGCCCTTCTTCTTCTTCTTCTTCTTCTTCTTTTCAAGCTCGGCGCGCGCGGCGAACTCAGCGGCTTTGCGCGCCGCAAGCTGCCGTAGCCGGTCCTCCTCCATCTTGGCGAGCCGCTGGCGCTCCAGCTCCTGCTGCTCGCGCTCGCGCTGCCGCTCGAGCTTGCGCTCTTCGATCCATTGCTCCTGCACATCACACCGTTCGTCAGCGACGAGCAGCACAGTGCAAGACACCACGTACGACGCACGCACACGCAGCGTACGTATTCCTCCTGCTTGCGCGCCTGCTCCTGCCGCTCCTGCTCCTTGCCGGCGGCCGCGAGCTGCGCGCGGCGGAGCGTGATCTTCTTCTCCTCGCTTGCCTCGAACGCGGCGCGGTTCCGGCTTAGACGCTGATCAATTTTGACGCCGTCGATGGTCGCGATGCGGTTGTTACCAATGTCAAGACACACGAGCGTCGCGTTGCGCTCGAGCCCGAGCGCGATCTGCTTACCGCCCTCCGTGCCTAGGCGCGTGCGCCAGAGGTTGAGCGTGAGCAGTGTCGAGTTGCTCCCCAGCATGCTGCCGAGCGCTGCGATGCCCGAAAAGTCCTTCTCGTCGTCCGTGAGCGGGTTGCTCTCGAGGCTCAAAAAGCGCAGGCTCTCGTTCACAGTCAGCGCGTCTGCGAGGTCCTTCGCGGTCGAGGGTCCTAAGCCATTGCTCTCGAGCTCGAGGCGGCCGAGGCTCGTGTTCCGGCGCAGCATTTGCGCGAGGCATTTGCCGGCCATGTCGTCGAGTCCGTTGCGGCTGAGATTAAGCGAGCGCAACGAATGGTTGAACGCCAGATTCTTGCAGAGTGCGCGCGTGCCGACCGAGCTGAGCCGCAGGTTGGCGTGGCACTGCCGCGGCGTCTCGTTGTGCTTGAGGAGGTCGAGCCAGACCTCGAGCTGTGGGCTCTTCGCCACCTCCTCGACCTCCTCGCGGAGCTCGCGCTCGCGCTCCATGCGGCGACGGTGCACCGTTTCGCGCAGATAGCTCTTGGCGGCGAGCTGCACGCGCTGTTGCATGCGCAACTCTTTCTCCGCCACGTGCTCGCGGTTGAACTCTTCTTGGAGCCGTGCAGCGTCGTCGTTATAGAATCCCTTGGGCTGGATGCCGCGATCGATCATCTAAAGGTGCGCACCACATACAGACACATACACATACACGTATATGCAGCTTGTTCGTCTTTATCGCTCGCATTGTATGCCTTCTCCTCGTCGGCTTCATACAGATGAGCGAGCGCACCTCGCGCCGGATTTCATTCTGCGCAAGCGCAAAGGCGTCCGGCGGCGCGCTGTTGTCGGGCATGACGCGCGCCATGATGGCGTCCCGGTCATCTGCAGGCAGCCGCGCGATGTCCACGTCTGCGTCGTCATCGAACACTGGCTCCTTGCCACCGAGCACCACCGAGGCGACGTCCAGCATCTCTCACGTGTGAGTGCCAAGAGTCTCTCTTCTAGTGAGGCCGCAACTCTTCAAATGAAACGTTTACCTCGATAGAGCGACAATGTACCCCGATAGAGAGACGCTTCATTTGTTTCTATTATGAAAAATGCTTGATCCCTCACGTTGACAAAACCAAGAGGATGAGGTGGAGGTGGTCAGCTACTAGTCCACGTTATGGACGTTCTGCTGCAGCGTCTTGGCGCGCTTCGTCATCAGGTACTCGGTCGACTCTTCCTTCGACTCCTCTTTGTCACCACCGACGCCCTCAGTACTGTCCACCGCCCCTTCAATCTGCGTCTCCTCATTACCGCTGGTCGCAAGAAGCTCAGCAGCTGCCGCCAGGTCCTCGCCGCCCTGACCGAACTCGTTCGTGCGCGTGACGTCCACCGGGTAGATCCAGCGCTGGTAAAGGTAGATGAAGAAGATGATGTCGTCGCGGAAGCAGCTCAGGCGGTGCATCCACGGCATCTTGATCACGAACGCAAACAGGTCGTCGATGAACGTGTTGAGCGACTTGTACACCATCGCGCGCCACGGCAGGTGCGCCACCGACTTGAGCTTGTAGTTGATGTAGAGCTGCGGTGTCATCATGATGAACCCGAACGCGTACACGAAGCTCGTGAGGCTCGACACGACCCACGAGTACCAGCCCTTGTGCACCCCGTACGCGAGCGTGTAGCACGACTGTCCGACGATCAGCGGGTAGAGCACGTACGACAGGTGCGCGACGGCGACGCGGTCGTGCTCAGCCGTCGGCGAGTCGGTGTACGAGTCCTCGCCCGTGATCACGAGCTTGTTGTTCTCATCGCGCGTGATCTTGATCGCCTTCTTGATCTTCCAGCACTCAATGACGAGCGAGATGCCGGAGCTCATGAGGATCATCCACGACGTGTCGTTGTCCATGAGGTAGAGGAAGATCACGAGCTGGAAGAACGTGTTGAGCACGATCGTGCGCAGCGAGAGACCCTCGAGTGACTTCTGGTTCCGCCAGAAGCTCACGTCGTTCTTGAAGGCCAAAAAGTCGAAGAGCGAGTGCAACAGCGACACGAAGACCGTGATGGCGAGCAGGTACGGGTTCGTCTCGATAAACATGGCTTTCATCTTGTCCGTGTCCTTCTTCGTGGACGCGCCGGTCTTCTGCTGGTTCGCAAAGTTCTGCTCCATCTGCGTGTACAGCGCAAACTTATAGAGGTGCAGCGGGTAGAACGAGAGCTCAAGCGGCAGCGCCGTCACCGAGTTGTTCACCGGGAGCAGGTGCTCCTCGAGCACCCAGAAGTCGTTCAGGTAGAGCACCGGGAGATACAGCTGCGCGTCGTGGTCCACCTCCATGCCCGTCGCGAGGAACGGCGGCGGTTTGAGCCGCGCCGAGTACACCGTTGTGTCGTGCACGACGTTGACCGTGAGTGCAGGTTTCCAGAATGGCACGAACGAGTCCGGGTCGACGCCCGCCGGCAGCTCCGGTTGCGTCGTGTCGGTGACATCAGCGTCAGCGTCAGCACCCGCGCCAGTGTCCTTGAGCGCCTCGAGCAGGTTGCGCTTCTTGGTGATCTGGTCACGCGGGCGGAACGTTGTGAGCTCGATCGAGCGGTAGATGCTGCCCATGCGGTCGTACGCCGAGTCGTCCGGGTTGGGCGAGAAGCCCTCCTTCGTCAAGAACACGTGCGCGTAGAGCGAGCCGTTGGCGAGCAGGTGCGCGTCCACCGACACATTCACGTGCTGCTTCCAGATGCCGTCGTCAGTTGCCGGGTTGCCGTGCGCATTGTAGCGCACATCCTGGAGCCACCAGCGCAGTTGCTCCTGCTCGCGCGCCGCGTCGAAGCGGAAGTGCGCGTCGGGCGACACGAACACGCGGAGGCTGACGACATCGCCCGGCTGGAACGCGTTCCGAAAGTTCTTGGTCGACTGCTGCTGCTGCAGGTGCAGCGCGTCGGGGTCGACGGCGTCGCTGACGGCGGTGGGTGGCGCGCGCGGGGCGGGAGCACCGATGGGGTCGGCGGTCGGCGGGTTCAGCGCCGTTTTGAGGCGCGTGAGTGGCCCATCGCCGCCCGTGGCCAGTTGGATGAGGTACCAGAAGAGCAGCAGACGCACGTAGGGGAAGAGGCGGTCGAAGAGCGTCTGCGGCGGCGCGGGCTCCGCGGGTGGCGGTGGCGGTGCGGGTGGCGCCATTGCTGGTCTGCGTGTGGGGGTACCACTTGTTCTCTGTATAGTTGTTCCCCTCAAGTCTGTTACTTTGTAATGGTACTTACCTTTCGTGACAATGAAGTACCATTACGAGAACCCGGACTTGGCGGGAAGAAGTCGGTTACTTTGTAATGGTACTTCATGGCGACGTCACACAAAACCGAGATCGCTGTTCATGTACTACCACCGCACTCGCACTCGCACTCGCACTCGCCTGCCCTGCTTGTCTGCTCTTCTACGGCTGTCTACCCTTCCGACGAACGGCGGCTTCGAGCAGTCTTCCTTTTACAGCAGGTGCGACTTCATGAGCGCCACGTACTTGCGGTACACGAGGAACCCGCCAACGCTGAGAACGAGCAGCAGCAGCAGGAACGGCGTCTTCCAGCCGCCGCCGCCCACCGCGTCCGAGTTCTCGGTCAGCTGCTGCGTGATCTTGTGCTCCACCGCCGCGCCGATGTTGCGGTGCGTCTCCGCGAGGTTCGAGTCGACGCTGTCGATCAGCTTCGCCTCGATCTCGGCCACGCGCCGCTCGTTCTCGCGCTCCTGGCCCTTGAGCTTGGCCACTGTGTTCTCCGTCTTCTCCTTGAGGTCCGAGAACCGGTGCTCCGCCTCCACGCGGAAGTTCGTGAGCTCCTTCTGCAGCACGGCGATGAGACAGTCAGAGCCGCAGTTGGGCGAGTCCATCCACTTCTTGTAGTCCTTCGACACCGTGTGCATGATCGTCTCCGAGTCCACCTGCCCCATGCCGGCGTCCGCGAACTCCGAGAACGCCTCGAAGCGGATCACGTCGTGGTTGTCCGCGAGCGCACCCGTGGCGCCCGTGATGCCGATCGTCGACCCGCTCAGCCAGTCGGCGCTGAACGGCAGCGTCGTTTCGTAGCAGGCCACCCAGCGGCCGCTCGACGTCGCGTCGACCTCGACCGCGAGCCGCTGGCGCTCGATGCGCACCTTGAGCCGCGACATGCTGTGCACCGGGTCGAACGTCGCCGCCTGCTCGTGGTAGCGCACGGCGGCGTCGCAGCCCTGGCGCACCTCGTCGTTGAGCTGCTCGAGCGACTTTGCGCCGTCGTTCACCTGGATGCTCACGTCCTTGTGGCCGCCCTTGTGCTCCGGGTTCACGAACGTGTCGACGACGACACCGACGCCTGTGAAGCGGTCAGTGAAGCCGTGGTTGTCGCCCGCCTGGAAGCTCGCGTGGTTGGTGAACCAGAGACCGATGCCGTCGCCGAACCAGCGGCGGCCGAGCCCCGAGATGCGGAACGTGAGCACGACAGAGAGCGTGTCGCGACCCACGCGCTCTTTCTGCCAGAGGTAGCCGCGCTTGCTCTGGCGGTCGGTCGTGAGGCGCACGAAGTGCTTCTTGGCCTCGGCGCTCCCGCCGTACGTCCACGAGTCGTTCACGATGCGCTGCCCGTCAGAATCCACGCGGCTGAACGGCGGCTTGAAGGACATGGCGTGCAGGCGCTCGGCGGCCGTGGGCGGCAGAGGCGCGAGCGCCGCGACCAGCGCGACCAGCGCCAGCAGCAGCAATGGCGAGGAGGAGGAGGCGGCCATCGTTCCGGGCGCCGAAGAGACGGGTGCGACGTGCGTGCTGCGCTAATTGCCTGCCAGGTGTGTTGGGGATTGATTGACGTGGCTGCGTCTGAGGGCTCAAGGACGCACCTCTATGTCTGTCGGGGGTTCCAGGCGTGAATAAAGCGAGGGAGCGCTGAATATCGTGAGTTTTCTCACTAGCGGGGTCTTGTGGCTGGCCATACATTCGCCAAGTCCGAAAATAGCAGTGGCTTGGTTCCATGGGAGACCGAAACTAAGACCGAAATTGCGAACTAGGATTATTCTCGCGAGGTTTTAAGTTCTCTCTTTTTCCAGGCCACCAGCAGCAGCAGAGAGAGAGAGAGAGAGAGAAGGAGGGCGGTCCGTCGACGTCTTGGTCCCCCCTTCCCCCTGCCCGCCCTCCCGTCCGCTTCCTACCTTGCGATGGAGTACGAGGTGCTCTGGGGCGACGGCCCGCTCGGCCTCACGCTGCGGCCGGACCTGGGCGAGGACATGCCGCCGGTCGTCGGCCGCATCACGCGCCTCGACTCGGCGGCCGCGCTCGCGCAGGTGGCCGTGGGCCACATGCTCGTGAGCATCAACGGTGTCGAGACGGCGCACCAGGGCTACGACCGCGTCGTCGGCATGCTGCAAAAAATCGCGCGCCCAGCCACGCTGCGCTTCCGCGTGCCGCGCGCCATGGCGGGGGCGGCGCCGCCGCTGCCCACGGCGCCGAGCTTCCGCCCCGGCCGCGAGCGCAGCAGCCGCGAACGTCACCCGAGCGCGCACCACTCGCACCACCACCGCTCGGCCGACCGCGACTCGGCTGTCTCGTCGGTGTCTGACCCGGGCGTGCGCTCGTCCGCGCGCGAGCAGTACACGGTCGTGTGGACCGAGGGCCCGCTCGGCATGATCCTGCAGCCCGACAAAGACGACTGCCACGTGCCGTGCATCCGCAAGATCACGGGCAAGGGTGTGGGCACAGGTATGGAGCGCGCCGCGGTTGGCGACATCCTCGTCGCCGTCAACGGCCAGGAGACCAAGACGCTCGGCTTCCGTAGCACCATTTCGCTGCTCAAGACCATCCGCAAGCCCGCAGTGCTCAAGTTCAAGCGCATGCGCCGCACGCTCGCGCGCACACCCTCGTACCGAGACCCGCCCACTGTTTCCGCCGCCGCGCCTGTGCCGATGACGCCGCCACCACCCGCGCCGTTCGCGAACGACGTCAGCGTGTACGACATCGTCTGGCGGGAGGGCGACCTGGGCCTCAAGCTCAAGCCCGGGCGCCACGACGTGCCGGTGCTGAGCAAGCTCACGGGCAAGGGTAACGCCAGTGGGCTCCAGTTCGCCAGCATCGGTGACGAGCTCGTGTCTGTGAACGGCAGTCCCGTCGAGGGCGAGGCGTACCAGGACACGCTCCGCATGCTCAAACACTCGCCCAAGCCGGCGGTGCTGCGCTTCCGCCGCGTCGCCGCGCGCTCGTCCGTCGCGTCCGAGCCGAGCGGGGGCTACTCGCGACAGATGACCGGTCGACGCGTGCACGAGCCGGTGTACGCGGAGGCGGCAGCGGCACCGATGCGGCGAGAGCCCGAGGTACGCAAGAAGAAGAGGAAGATCCCGCTCGAGGTGGCGAAGGAGGTCGTGGCGGCGTCGCTCGGTGTCGACGGCGGCGTCGCCCTCTTCGCCGGCATGCCGATCCACATGATCGAGGAAGGCACGCCGCAGGCGCACCTGCTCCGCAAGGAGGCAAAGGTGTGCATCATGGGCGGCGGGGGTGGCCAGCGCGCGCCCTCGGCGGACCGACTCGCGGCTGCGCTACCGCCGCCGTCGTCATCGACTTCGAACGCGGCCGCGAAGGAGTCGCTGCTGCGCGCGGAGGAGGAGGCACGGATGCTCCAGGAGGCGCTCGAGAAGGTTAAGAGCCAGGCAAAGAAGTACGAAGAGATCCTCGGCGCGCAGAAGCGCGAGAAGCTGTTGGCATCCGCGACGCTCAACAAGTCGCAGGAGGTCGTCGGGCGTCAAAACAACATGATCGCCGAGCTCTCGAGCGTCATCTCGGGCTTCCGCCGCGACTCGTACACGGAGCTCGAGGTCGTACCCGTGGCGCTGGACGACAAGGACCACGACCTACTGCTCAACGACCTCGAGAACGTCATGAACATCCCGGTCGTCGTGCCTGTGGCCAAGTACTGCGCTGAGTGCGGCGCGACCGAGTCCGAGTCCCAGCTCGACCTCGACGACGACGGACAGTACTACTGCAAGGACTGCTGGGACAAGTTCCTCACCACAGGGGACGTCGCCGGCGGGACTCTTCCGCAGCCAGAGCCTGTAGTGGTGGAGAAGGAGGAAGAGGCACCAGCTCCAGCTGTGGAGGAAGAGACGTATGCTGCAGCGCCTTCTGCTTTGGCCCCGGCGTCGCCGCAGCTTCCTGAGCCCGAGGCTCCTCCGCGGTCACTGGCACGGATGAAACTTGAGAACAAGGCGCAGGAGGAGGAGAACGCCCGCTTGGAGGCGGAGAAGAAGTTGCTGGAGCTCAAGGAGCTCCGCCACTCGGGCACGATCCCGTCACCGATCGACCGCCAGCCGAGCATGACAGCGGTGGACCGGACCAAGCGCGACCGCCGCGGCATGGAAGAGTTCGCGCGCGCATTGCGCGAGGAAGAGGAGCGTGCGCGTGCGGATGGCAACCTGGTGCTCGCGAAAAAGCTCAGCGCGCAGATTGCGCGCATCGAAGCCGACGCAGGGCTCAGCTCGACGGCATCGACATCCTCCGTCGACAGCACCCCGAGCGCAGACACCGAGGCGGGCGGGTTCCACCGCAACGGCACCGGGTCGCCGCCGCCAGGCATCGTGCGCTCGACATCCGGCTCGCACACCGCGGCGCCGCCGATGAGCGCGCTGAAGCGCGGCGCGAGCGTGGACGGCGCGACGATGATGGCGAGTCTGAATGCGAACGCGCCGGTGCCGTTCGCGCAGAGTTTCCCTCCGCCTACGGCGTCTCCGGCGCCTGCGGTGGCGGTCTCTCCCACCCCGAAGAACGACTACGACGACGTGAACTCGGACGAGGAGGCCGACGACCACGTGGAGCTGAGCGACCAGGACGAGGGAGAAGGTGGTTCGTTCCTGCGCGAGGTGGAGGAGAAGAACTTTGCGCTGGCACGGCAGCTGGACGAGGCGCACAGCGTGGTCGAGCGCGCGCGCATGTCGATCATGCTCTCGGGCTCGGACGACGAGGCTGGCGACGACTTCGGCCTGAGCGACGAGCAGATTAGTTTATTTAAGAAACTAACGACCCAGGCGGAAGAGCGCGCGTCGACAGTGGACCGGCTGCACCCGGAGGACGACTCGGACTCGGACTCGGGCGGCTCCGAGATGGGCGAGGACGATGACGACGAAGAAGAGGACGATGGAGTGTGGATCTAAGCGGCGATGGCGGTGGGTGAGATGATGGATGGATGGTGCAGCTCAGTCGTGCGGCGGTAGCATCGACATTCTGGCGATCGGCGGCGGCAGCGTCGTGGGTTCGTCGCATTTAGATTTGGTTTTGGGTCACTCGCTCGCTCGCAGACGGGAGCAGGCGCCGGCTGGCCGTGTGCTGCGCACTACTTGCCTGCCGTCGCACTGCTGCTGCTCGTGCGTGTCTGCCGGTGCGTCCGTCTGTCCGTCCGTCTCCGGTGTCTCTCCAGTCGTCGTCATCGTCGTCGGGTTGGTGGTGGCTGGAATGCCGTCCGTCTCGCGAAGGAGAGGAAGCCCAACAGCCAACTCTTTATAGTAAATCGAAACTCGTGTGTGTATGAAGCCGACTCGCCTCCTCCCTCCCTCCCTCTTTCGTGCTCTTGCTTTGCAGAGCTTGCATATTGCGTGCGGTTCATATGTGTTGCGAGGTGGTAGCAACGCGAGCGTGAACGTAGACGGTATCCGATGTCTGTTTCGCAGGAACCACGAAACAGAATCTGATTACAAGGTAGTCACCTCTCAATACCATTAGCATTACCCTTCAAGTCGACAACTACTAGAAACCTAGCAGCTGACTGAACCCTCGGAAGTGGCCCTCCCAGAGACCGGTCCTTGACTCCCACGGGACTCACTCCCGGAGGAGACAAGTCTCGGTGGAGGCAA
>JAASFW010000569.1:0-15536 GCA_023334005.1 Globisporangium orthogonon
CATTGCTGAGTTATGTCTGATAACCAGCAAGTGTAACCCCGTTACAAGTAGCGTCCCTTTCGATAACCAGCCGTGGTTGTCCATCATTATCTGCCACTGGTTGCGTTTGTTGTTCGTTCACACGGCATTCAAGTACATCGTGTATAATCAGCTCTCGCAGTTTCTCCGATTCATTACAACGCCACAGGAGGGACACATGCACGATGATGCGTTCCCCAATGTCCCTCCTTACGAGTGGGAAGTTGTCGTATCCTGCTACCTCACTCAAGTTTGCTGGACCTTGCCACCGTTGAACCAGTTTTGTGGCTCCACTTCTGCGGGGAGGTCTTAGGATCCACATATAATCTTCAGGAGCAAAGTCACGTCCTCTTCGCACGTTCTTCGCTTGCTGTTTGATCTGGTCCTCGTGAGCTTTTGCGATTGCAGCGCTTGCGGTATCAGCCGTTACACTCATACTCGCATTTAGCATCTGATGCCATTCTGTGAGGTTTTCAATCTCCGTAAAATTCTCTACACGCAAGAGGTCGCTCGGCATCCGTGCGTCTCGTCGCGACATTAGATCGAATGGAATCTGTTGTTTATGTATTGTGCCGCGAGGTGTTGTATGCGTACATCAACGCAGGAAGCCACCAATCCCAGTCATTCTAGCGCTGATTCAGGTACAGCGACGCCATATCTTTCCACGTTCGTTTAAAGCGTACGATCGCTCCTGTAACCGGGCTTGCCCGAGTTACGCAGCACAACGCGAAATGCGTGCAGGTGCACCTTCTTAGCTTCCCGTCTGTATAAACGGAAACGAGAGGATGACGATTGGCCGCGTTTGTTTTACAACCACAAATAATGCTAGTGGATTTCGTGCGGCTTCACATGTCCGTGTGAGCCTCTAGACTTGTGTATGTGATACTGAATCGAAGATGCCTAAAGTATGAATGGTCCAAAGAGACTCAACTGTCTTATTGGTTGTTTATTGTGCTATTCTAGCCAATAATGGAAGGCGTCAAGTATGGCTCGGCATTTTGTTATCATGCGGATTTGAATCCTGCCTTACTAAGTTATGTTTGATAACCAGTAGGTGTAACCTCGTTACAAAGCGTACGTGAGAGCCAAGCGTACGTTCAATTGCTGTGTGGCAAAGATGAAGAACTGCGTGAAGAAGCTGCACTACCAGACGAGCGCGTACTTGACGAAGCACTACGACGCGATTCTACTTCCGATCTTCCAGACCAAAGACATGGTGAAAAAGCAGCGCAAAAAACAATCTCTTCAAGGATGGCATACTGAGTCTGAACCACTATCAATTCCGACAACAACTGAAGGTCAATTGTAATGTTCGAGGCAAGCGACTTGTGGTGTGCTCGGAGATGTACACCAGTCGAACGTGTGAGAGTTGCAACAGACTTCATCTTAAGCTTGGAAGTAGAAACGTGTTAAACTGTCCGAAGTGCGAGTATACGGCTGGACGCAACGAGAACGCAGCGTTCAACATCCTACGCTTTGTGTGTGCGGGAAGCTTCCAGATCCATGCCTAAGAAAGGTATGAAGCCCGGGTTACAGCAGGCCGCGATATCTGTCGCGAGCGACGATGGCAGTTTTACTGTTGTCGTCGTGAAACAATCTGCTTTCCCTATCTTTTTCGACTGTTGTGTCCGTAGTGTTGCGTAGCAAACGGTAGAGTTTGGTAGAAACGAGTAGGTTTACTGTAACAGGAGAAAGCTAAGGTGCCTTACCCTACCCCTAGCTTTTTGATTGGCCATATGACATCTGCTGTCGTTCTATTGGCTACGGTTCAGCTGAGTCCTATTAAGTACGAATACTATAGTACTGAAATCAAGTCATAACAAGTGTCGGCCAAATGACGGTATCCCGCTGCATCACATTCGCAAAGTTCGCCAAGCTACAATCGAAAGTGCGAAATTAAAGCCACAACAATGGAAGTATGAAAAAGCTGGACTTTCGCAAGTGCTTTGGATGCGTTAGCCGCTTGAAGTGGACGCCAGCGCCATTCCTCATCATGGACACCTTGCTCACTTGTCACCTCGTGCAGACATCGGCACTTCATCTCTCTCGCTGCCATCTCCACTTCGATCACCGACCGACGACGCACCCCTCAAAAGTCCGAGTCGCTCGCTGACGCATCCGCATTGCTCTGCGCATCGTCGTCGTCGTCGTCATCGATGAACTCCGCCTTCTTGCGGTAGAGGAAAGTTCGCTCGAGCTCGGTCAACCTCCCGCTCAGTGCGATTTTGCGGGCGCGCTCGCTGTACTTGACGCGCATGGCACGTGAGATCGAGCGGCACGAATCCAGACGCACCATTCGCAGGCGAGCGCATGTGCGTTCAAAGGCGAGAACGCTCTTGTCCGTCGCACTCGTTCCCTGGTGCAAGTCGCCATCGCGTGAGCGGCGATCAAAGTGTCAATCTGGCGCGCTGCAGCGAGAGTCTGCGCCGTCCACTCACCTTCAGATCGAGCAACTCCAGCTTGGCGCATCGACCAGGAGAGGCAATGGCAATGATGCCCGCATCGCTGATAGACCAACAGTCCTGCAAGCAAAGACACACACACACACCAATGCAACCGACCTCATCAGCATGCAAAGAAGACTGAAGCTACTATACACCACAGAGAATACGCTCGCGAGCCCAGCGGCGTCATACCTGCAGCGAGAGGTACTTTAGCTCTGGCGCGATCTCCGCAATGGCGCGCAGCCCGCTGTCACTGATCTTCGTCCTGTCGAGCAGCAGAACCTCCAGTTTTGGCAGTGGATGCATCACAGTCTGCCTGGGCAGCATGGTGCCGTGGAACAGGGTCAGTCGATCCTTGTCCTCGCATGACCTCACGCACTGCAATCGCCCTCTCGTCGGCCATGCGCACCGGGAACAGCGAGAGACCGCCGCAGAAAGAAAAGTCCAGCCACCGGAGCCCAACCTGCGCCTCCACGATAAACCGGAGGTCGAGCTCCTGTATATCTCGGGAGTGGCTGCAGCGCGAACGAACGACAGTCAAGTTGCTGATCACGATTGTGTTCATGCAGCTCGTGGCGTACGTTATCGTCAACTCGGTCAGCGTGGACGTCCTGGCAATGAGCGGGAAGATCTGCGAGTCTAAGCTGGTCGCGCCTGCCGCATTTCCATCGAGGCGTAGTGTGCGTGGGGTTGTCAGCGGGGAAGAAACCACCAGCCAGTCATCGCCAGTACACAGTAGACGCCACCAAGCGCTACTGACCCATGAGAACCAGAACCTTGAGCTCGTCGCCGCACATCTCGACCAGCGAGCTCGCGGCCGCGTTCGTTAAGAGGTTGCAGTCGTTAAGCACGACTTCCTGCAGCCGCACGTGCTGGAACCCACGGCCCCATCCCGCCAGTTGGATGCCTTGGCAGTCGAGGAGCTCCAAGCGCTGCATACACCAAGCAGCATACATGGAGAGAGCTTGCTGTCAGGCATTAGCGAACGAAAGCCGCGCGCCAACCGAGCGTCTCACCTTGAGGCCGCGGCACGCAGCCAAGATCTGGAACACGTGCTTCTTAAGCATCCGGTGCGCGCGCAACGTCTGGAGCTCCACGTTCGCGCACACGCTCTGCACGATCGCGTCATCGAGCTGCACGTTTGGCAGCGCGAGGCTGCGCAGCTGCCCATTCGCGCGCTGCACGAGCTGCGCCACGCGCTGCTTCGTGAGCAGTCGAGCGTGCACCACGCCGCCAAACTCCAGCGCCTGGATCGCAGTCTCCAGACGACTCAAGCGGCGCCAGCGGCTGCACACGCGCTCGGCTGCGAGCCGGTCCGGCACCAGCGGCAGGAAGCTCAGCACCACGCGCTCGCCGACCTCGCAGAGCGCGAGCTTCCCTCCTGCGGTGGCGGCGACCCGCTGGGACTTGGTGGACGGCGCTCGTGCGCGCTTCCGCTTGGCGCTTGGCATCGTTTCGGTTTATATGAGCCGATGCGAGGTCGTCGCTTGGCAGGTAATGAAAGTAGGTAGGAAATGAAGTGGTATCTCGATCGCTGGTGCGTGGTTTTGGTTCTGCTGACGGCGTGCGTCCATCGACCGACAAGCGACCGCGCCACCGAAAGCGTGGGTTGAAACGAAACGCTGAGCCCGCTTGCAGTGCCGAACTGCGCTGGAACAGCGAGGGAACGCTGCTCTTCCAAGTTCCGCTGATCGACACTCGGTTTGCTTGTTATCACACGTTGGTGTCTCTAGCTAAGGTGGCGGTTCGCTCGACATGAGTTCATCGAAGTGATGTCGCCAGTGCACCAATCCACATGTCTTGGTGAGCCGAATGGACGACGGCATTTTGATGAGGTCGCTCCGGCAATCGACACTTTCACATGTGGTGTCATGGAACTCGTTACGCCTCGAGAGGAGAGCTGCACAGCCAACCGATCACACGTAAGGCGCCTTTGGCGACCGTATGCGCGGATTATCCCCATGGCGCCATGATGATGATGGCTGCGCTAAGCAAGCAGCCTGCTTGCCAGAGATCTCTGAAGAAGCGCACGCCCGATGGAGCAAACGCACGATCTGGCGCGGCGCATTTCAAAGCCTCAAGTCAACTCGCGAACTGGCTGTTGTTGTTGACAAGCAAACCCCCTTTCATCAGTCACGGCCACTCCTCCTACAAAACCGGATACAACACACGTCGCAGAGTCACACCTCTTCGAAACAGTGGGCATCGCCACCCTGCCAGCTGGTGCTGCGGACGGCGCCAAAGACCAGATGCACCTCTACTTGCTCTTCCTTCCGCTCCGCCTGCTGCTGCGCAGGAGAGTGTGCGCCATCGCCGCGCACATGCGCGTTAGTTCAGTTCGCGTTCAGCCGCCAGCAGCAGCAGCAGCAGCAGCAGCAGCGACACCGAGATGACCGCCTATAATCCGCACGCGGCGCCTGGCGGCCACGGCCACAGCATCGACATGTCGCCCATGCGCACGCCGGGCGAGATGAAGTCGCCGGCGGACAACGGGCGCTTCTTCACCATGAGCAACGGTGGCGGCGGCAAACCCTCGGTCGTCGCCGCGCCCTTCGTGTACAGCACGCCCGTGGGCAAGAACTACAAGCGCTGGCCGTTCGCCGCCGTCGGCGTCTGCGCCGCGGTCGTGCTCTTCGGGATCGTGTTCCACCAGCTGCCTGAGTACCGACTGCACGTGCGCTACTCGATCTACGAGCTCTTCGGCTCGAAGGTCGAGGATGGCGAATGGGTCGGCGGCCACCGCGAGATCGTGGACTTCGTCGTGGTCTACGTACTCATCGGGCTCCCGACGATGTTCGGCGGCGTGGCGCTCGCGCTCGGCGACGCGCTGCCACCCGTGCCTATTGGCTGGCACCGCACGCTCATGCGCTTCCTCAAGCGCAAGATCCTCTTCGCCGGCGCCAACATCTCGTACGCCGAGAGCATGTTCACGCTGCTTTTCCTCGGGCTCAACTCCATCTGGTTCGCCGCCATCTTCTCGCGCAAGTTCCAGGAGCTCGACGAGTCCGGCGCCGCCGACGCGTCCACGACGTTCATGACCGTCGGGCTCACGTTCGGCTTCAACGCCGTGCTCTGCTTCGCGCTGCTCATCCTCCCGGCCACGCGCAACTGCTTCTGGATGATCTCCATGGGTATCGACTACTCGCACAGCATCAAGTACCACCGCTGGATCGGCGCCTTCACGATCCTGCTCGTCGTGCTGCACGCCGTGCCATACTACACGGAGTGGATCAAGCAGGGCGTGTTCATCAAGTCGTCGCTCCCGTGCTTCGACTGCGACTACGGCGAGGAGGGCCGCAAGCGCTTCCAGAACTTCACGGGTCAGGTCGCGATGCTCTGCTGTCTCATCATCGGCCTCACGTCCATCCCGTACGTGCGCCGCCACTACTACGACGTCTTCTACTACGCGCACCACCTCTTTATCCTCGTGTTCATCGCCACGGCGATGCACTTTTCGTCGTTCGTGATCTGGATGTACCCGGGCGTGTGTCTCTACGTCATGCACCGCATCCTGTCCAACAGCCAGAGCCGCGTCGCGTGCGAGGTCGTGGACCTCGAGGCGATTCCCGGCGAGATCACGCGCATTGTGTTCCGGCGCAGCCCGGGCAAGGCTGGCCACTATCACGCCGGCCAGTTTGTGTACCTGCGCATTCCACTGCTGTCGCACACGCAGTGGCACCCGTTCAGCATCAGCTCGTCACCGATCGAGTACGAGGACACATTCACGGTGCACGTGAAGGCGATCGGGAACTGGACCAAGTCGCTCTTCGCCGTCGCGATCCAGGCGCGCGAGGAGCGCAAGATGCCGCTGATCTACGTCGACGGCTTCTACGGGCAGATGTCAGATGCGTTCCAGCACTACCCCGTGCTGGTGTTTGTCGCCGGCGGTATCGGCGCGACGCCGATCATCAGCATCATGGGCAAGATCCTCGATTGCATGCGCAACAACGACCAGAACATGGCGGACGCGCAGGTGTACTTCCACTGGACGTCTCGTGAGATCGGTATCTACCACGAGTTCGAGCCGCTGCTCGACGCGATCGAGGAGTTCGACCCAGACCACGTGAAGATCAAGGTGCGCCTGTGCTTCACTGGCGACCAGCACCTCGGCGGTGTGGACATCCCGAACGGGATCACGCTCAAGCCCATGGACGACACGAGTATGGTGCCGACGCGCCCGTTCTTCCAGACGGCGCGCTCGATCCCGCGGCAGATGGCGATGTTCTTTCTCACGTTCACGGCGAGCTTCTTCGCGCTCTACTTCATGCGGCTGGGCTACCCGCTGCTCGGCCCGGGCCGCGTGGACCAGAACATGTGGCCGATGCAGCGTTTCATGGAAGCCTTCGTGATGGCGTTGGGTGCGCTCGCCGGCTGGTTCGTCGCAGTCTCGGAGCCCAAGCCGCGCTCAATGAGCCGTGTGGACAAGTCTCGCGCGCGCAACAGCCCGATCCGACACGGCGACGACGACCGGGGGTCCAACTACTCGCACACGCTGTCGTTCGACGGCCAGGAGGTGCAGTTCAAGCACCCGGTGAGCCGCTCCCGCTTGAACGTGAAGGAGCTCATGAACGAGGTGGTAAAGGAGCAGTCACACAACTTCGCGATCGGCACGACGGGCATCGGCACGTGGGTGTCCGGCCCCATGGGTCTCATCCACGCCGTCGAGACTGAGGCGAAGAACTTCGCCGGGATCTTTGATGTTCACTACGAGGAGTTTGAGATGTAGAAAAGTCAGGCGAGCTGAGCTGTGTGCTGGCGCGGAGCGGTGGTGATCGATCGCTCTCCCGATGCTCAAGTCTCTCTGCAGTAATTGTATTCGTCTTATCTTGCACGATCGTCTTACGTGTGCTGCGGGATGTTGGCTGGTCACGGTGATCGTCACCGCAAGGCAGCATAGCATGGCTGGAGGCAGGGAGTGCACGACAACGCCATGATGGCAGGGCCAAGTCCGATGGAAGAGCGTGTACTTCAGCTGTTTGAGCTTGCCGTCCGCAACGCGCAAGACCAAAGACAATCCAGGAAAGCGTGCAGCGACTTCGCAAAGAGCTACCCGCAAGACGAGCAGCACCAGACGCACAAAGAGAAAAGAAGCAAGTGAACACAGACGCATGACCAGTGGTCTTGTGGAAGTCGTAACTCGTCATTACCCCTCTTCGCATTCCTCAATTGCCCACGACGCGTGTGTAAAGTTAAACACGGCTCGGGTAGAGCATGACGCGCACGTTGGCGCTGATGGCCTCCGCCGGCAGGTTCTTGGCGAACTTGGCGCGCACGAGACCGTTGTTGCCGTGGGCGCGGATCACCTTGCCCCAGATCACGCGGAACTTGGTGTTGTTCTTCAGGTTCTTGCCCTTGTAGATGTACGCGACCTTCTTACCGAGGTAGAAGTCCACATCCTTCTTGTCCTGGAGACCCTGGATCTTGATGAGGGACGTGTGCGAGTACTGGTTACGAAGACCACTGCGAGTAGCAAGGAGGCAAGGGAACCGGAGTCAGCATCGAAACAACCACATCAAGAGCTCGAGTTCGATCACATCACGCGCGCGACGCACCGCTTGTAACCAACGAACACACCCTTCACGTAGAGACGCGTAGGCTGACCCGAAGAGGCGACCATTTTGATTATGTTCTGTGCAACAGGAGAGAGAGGAAATGAACGTCAGTGCCATGAGCTCGAAGGTGGTCCAGCCGCCTTTTCGACGCCACTCGTCCGCCGTCTGCTGCTCTGCTGCTATCGCGCTCTACGCGCATCGCAATCATCACGAGTGAACGCCGCCAGGAAGACCGGAGACGGAAAACCGGAGAAAGAGAGAAAGAGGAGACCGGAGGCGCCGCGAGTCGCTTTGTCGGACGCGTCAGCACTGCTTATACCCGACGGCTGAGTTGCTGTCGGTGTTCCTGCTATTGGTGGTTGCGGCCGCCAAACGAAGGCTTCGTTGCCAGCACTTGGTGCTCCGCCAGTCGACGCGGCGCGTCGACGGTCCTCGCATCTCCTCCGATGCGCCGCTGGTGTCCCCGCTCTCTTCGTCTCTCTCTCTCTCTCTTCGTCTCCCTCTCTCGTTCGCCTTCGCCTTCGCCTTCGCTTCCGGCGGCGGCAGTTCACTCGGCCGATCGACAGCAGCAGCAGCCGGCAGCAGACAGCGACCGCGATATCTAAGCGAGATGCCGCACGCACCAGTCGGATGAATTGAACGAGCGAGGGACTGACTGAAGGCGCCGGCAACAACAGCGTTCGGCTTGCCACACAGAGACTCGGAATCGGTTGGCGTACGCGCGGCAACTTTACCTCCGAGATGCGATACTTTCATAAGCCGAGGTGACTGCTATAATCTATATTCCGCACTTGATTGAATTGGTTGATTGGCTGGCAGACTGAGGTCGCCATATCAGATACTCTGCAGAAAGACTTGGATCGAGGAGAGGGATAGGGTATGTATTCTCAAAGGGAGAGTTTGCATACTTTTCGCAAGACGATTCTTTCGTGGTGTCTTATCGAATGGTGTCCACCACACCGTTTAGCTCGCTTTTTGGTTGTCAAAACCAAGGTCGAATGCCAACCTGCTCGCTTGATCAACACCGTCAACTTGTGCGTGCATCAGTCTGATGCATCATCGATCGTCTATTGCCTCCTAGAAGCCCTATGGCCCCATTCTACTGCGTCCAAGAAAAAGCTACTGCATGACACCGCCGTTCACAGCCGTGAGCTTCTTGAAGAACGTCGGCGCCAGCTCCACGAGCCACTCCTTCTCGATGATCACCACTGACCGCATGTAGTGCTTGCTCGTGAACACGAGCTCGTTGAACACGACCCACTTGGGCGCCGGGTTGCGCATGAATAACGTCGACGACGGGTGCACCTTGACGATCTCTGAGCGCCCGCACATTGTCTTGTACGCGCTCTTGTTGCCGCTGCCGCCGTCGCCAAGCGACCGCATCGCCGTGTTGAGGAAAAAACCCGCGACGATGCTCTTGCGCAGTGGGTCGATGTTCGGCAGACTCGACGCGATCGGCAGGTCCAGGCGCTCGAGGTACCCGCGCAGCTGCGCACGCACGCTCTCCACGCGCTGCATTGCGCGCGGGTTGATGAAGTGGTCGTGGCACCACTTGGCGCGCTGCTTCGCGCCGCCCTGGAGGTACGCGTTGAAGATGTTGAGCAGCGTCACCTGGTCGCCCTCGAACGCCTGGAACTTGGCGCGCGACTGCGCCGCCTGCGCCTTCTTGTCGCGCGGCGAGTAGAAGATCGACTCGACCGAGAGCATCGACACGACGCTCAGCGCCTCTTCGGCGCATCCGAGCTCGGTCGCCTTGAGCAGCATCACCGCGTACATGGGCTCGACGGGGAGTCCCGCCATGTGCCGCCCGCGCTCCGTGAGCTTGCCTGTCGGATCGAACGCTCCGAGCGCGAACAGCTTCTCCATCGCTTTGACGAGCGACGCGGTCTTGGGCTTCTCGATGAAGTCGAAGCCCAGGATGTCGTCGATGCCCATTGTCTTGAGCTGCAGCACCACGGTCTCGAGGCTCACGCGCTGGATGTCGGGAATCGCACGCTCTGCGAGCTGCTCGAACGTCTCCTCCGGGAACAGGCGGTAGCACACGCCCGATGCCTCGCGCCCGGCGCGGCCCGTGCGCTGCCACGCCTGTGCCTTCGACACGGGCTCCGTCAGCAGCATCTCCATGCCGCTTTGCGCCACGAACGAACGCTGCTTCACGAGCCCCGTGTCGACCACGAAGCGCACGCCGTTGATCGTGATCGACGTCTCGGCGATGTTGGTCGCGAGGATCACCTTGCGCACGCCGCGCGGCGCCGGCTCGAACACCTTCATCTGCTGCTCGCGCGGCATCGCGGCGAAGATCGGGCACACCATGAGCTTGAGCGTCTCGGCAGGAAGCGTGCGCGCATACTCCTCCAGCAGCGTCTCGAGCGTCTCAATGTCCTCCTGGCCCGTGAGGAAGACTAGGATACTGCCGCTGTCCGCGGTCTCGTCCATGTGGATCTGCAGCACGGTCACGAGCGCCGCGTCGAGGTAGTCCGGCTGCGTCTTGGCAGTGTAGAACACCTCGACGTTGAACTGGCGGCCTGGGATCTGGATGATCGCCGGGTCGCTCTCGGCGAAGAAGCGCTGGAAGAGCGCGACGTCGAGCGTGGCGGACATGACGACGACCTTGAGGTCCTTGCGCGCGCGCATCGCACGCTTGACGACGCCGAAGAGGATGTCAGTCTGCAGCGTGCGCTCGTGCGCCTCGTCGAGGACGATCACCGAGTAGCGGTCGAGCGTGGGCGAGAGCAGCGCCTCACGCACAAGCATACCGTCGGTCATGAACTTGAGGCGCGTGGCCGCGGACGTGGCGTCGTCGAAGCGCACACAGTAGCCGACGGTCTCGCCGACGGCGCCGCGTCCGACCTCCTGGCTCACGCGCTGCGCGACCGTGATGGCGGCCACGCGGCGCGGCTGCGTGATGGCCACGCGCGCCGCGCCGCCGCTCTGCTCCAGCAAGAACTGCGGGATCTGCGTCGTTTTGCCGCTGCCGGTCTCACCCACGAGGATCACCACCTGGTGCGCCTCCACGGCCGCCAAGATCTGCCGCCGGTGCGCGAACACCGGCAGGCGCTCCCGCGCGCGCTGCAGCTCGGAGCCTGCGCTCTGCTTCTTGGGCTTGGGAGCGCCGCTGGCAGGCGCCGGCGCCTCGCCGAACGACCCGCGCCGCTTCGCGCTCTTGTGCTGGAGCTTGTGCTGGGGCTTGTGGCGCATGGGCTGGAGCTTGTGGTGCTTGTGCGGGAGCTGCTGCACCAGGTCCATGGTGGCTGGTGGAGGAGGCGGCAATGTCTCGAGGCGAACACAGCAGACCCCGATAGTGAAAAAAAGAAGCGAAAACCGACAACCGCGAAGTCCGATAGTGAAAAAAGAAGCCCAAGTCAACACACAAAGTCGCCGCATTGCGTTGCTCCTCCTCCGAAACTTCGGGTGCTCGCAGGCTGGGAAGCTGCTGCACGACCTACGAGCGACTCTTCCGCGCCGCGCTGTGCATGCGCTGCTTGCCCCCCGGCGGACTGCAAGAAACCCGGAAGTGTTCGGCCAACAGACCAGTCAGATCACTTGGAAAAGTGCCGCCGGGAACAAACAAAGTGCGAGCGAAAAAAGCGGCGCACGCACCCGCGACGAGAACCGTAGCCCGACTCCGGATACAGCGCGAAGTCCTCACCCGCGCGGTAGCCGGACGCGCCGCCGCCGCCGCCGCCCTGGAAGAGCTTCCCGCGCTCGCTGTTGGCGCGCGACGCCATCTTCGCGCGGAGCGCCTCGTCACGCGCGCTCTCGGACTCCGCTTGGCTCTCCGCCAGCCTGCCAGGCAGCAGAGAAGGAGAAAGAGATCAGATCGGATGCCTGCATCCACCCAACTGCATCCGCTCCGCCCAAGTCGGCAGCGGACGCACGCAGACGTACGCGAGGATGTCGTTGATGGTGCTGCGGATGGCCGCCGACTCGGTCTTCCAGCGCACGAGCTTGGCGATCATCGCGTCGATGTCCTCGTCCTGCGTGTCGCGCCCCACCGCGTACTTGACCACGAACGAGCGCGACTTCTGGTCCAGTTTTCCTTGGACGAGCCCCTGCGCACGCTCGAGTCAGTTCCTCCGTCCTTCTTCTCAACTGCAGCGCCATACAATAGCGACTCCCTTGTCCCCCCTCGCTAGCTACTACCTACGCCCCACGCACCGAGTAGATCGTGTCGATGAGAATGTCTTCGAGCTCGCGCACGGTGGCCACGTCCAGCTCCTCCATCAGCACGTCGTACGGCACCAGCTGCACCTGCGGCGTCAGTCTCTCGCTGCTGCATACGCCACGCTCTTTGGTCCGCCGCACCTTGTGGCGGTGGGCGAGCGACACGACCGTGAGCTTGCGGAGCTTGTGCAGCTGCTGCGGCGTGAGCGCCGGCAGCTCGTCCTTGCGCGCTGTCGGCAGCGAGGCGTGAGTGCGCCGGTCGCTGCGTTCCTCGAAGCAGCAGCAGCAGACGCACCGAGAAAGTCGCGCAGCACGCCGAAGCAGAAGACGCGCAGTAGCTCGTAGTAGCCCGCGTGCTCCGGCGTCTCGCGCAGCGCCGCGACGTTGGGCATGTCGAGCAGCTCGCGGAAGACGAAGAGCTTGCGGTTGCTCAGCACCTGCTGCACGAGCGCCACGCACGCGCGGCCGCGCGCGTTCTTCGCGAGCAGCGTGAACTGCTCGAGCCCGGAGGCGCCGGCGGCGTCGAGCGACATATCTGCTCTTCCTGCTCGCCGATCTTCTTCGCTGTCGGCACAAAAGCGCGAGCGTATTTAACGGCTCATTTTAGCCCACGCGCGCGATTTTAACGCAGCTCGGCGTGCATGGCCGACGAGGAGCTGGAGGCGGCGATCGCGCGCGCCATGCCCGGCGCGCTCAAGATGGCGCTGTACGCGGCCAAGAAGCAGAACTTCGAGGTGCTCAAGTGCGCGATCGAAGGCGTCGACGCGCTCTGCAACAGCGCCGCCATGCTGCGCGAGCTCGACGACGGCGGCGAGCACGTGCGCGCGCTCGAAGAGACCACCAAGGGCTTCGCGGTGCTCGAGGCGCAGATCGCGCGCTACAAGCACGCGCTCGAGGACGTCGAGGGCCGGCTGGAGCGCAGCGGCGGCGGCGGCGCCGCCGCGGTCGACCCGCTCACGCTCGACGCCCTGCTCACCGCGAGTCTCGCGGAGCCCAAGCTCAACTTCGCCACGCACGAGTTCTACAAGCGCTTCTGCGAGAAGGCCGGGGTGCGTGCGCTTGCTGCCGGTGTACGCTATGGAGCGAGGGCTGAGTGATGTATCGCGCATGAAAAATGAACCTGCGTGGTGCAGATCGAGCTGGAGCAGGACGGAGACGAGGACGTGTTCGTGCAGGAGAGCGAGAGCACGCGTAGCACGATCTGCCCCGTGACGCAGCTCGAGATGGAGAAACCGCTGCGCAAGTGCGTGCTTTCTTCGTGCGCGGCGTCTTGTTGCACTTGTGTGTGTTATGTGTTCTGATGGCGCTCTTCGTATCGTCCGCTTCCCAGTCCGAGCTGCAACCACACGTACTCGGAGCAAGGCATCCGCTCGCACCTGCAGCGCAGCAAGAAGTGTCCGGTCGCAGGTAAGAGCGCGTGCTGTTTTAGGATGTGCCAGGAGTCAAAGACGCTCACGTGTTGTCTGCTGCTGCACCAGGCTGCGCGCAGAAGCTCACGTTCAGCAACCTCGAGCGCGACGTCGAGATGGAGGTGCTCATCGCTCGCCGGTACAACTCAGCTGGCAGCTTGCTGTGGCTCACTAGTCAGCTCGCTGTGTGAGGTGTGCGGTATGTGCTCATGTCACCATCTCTTTCTGCGTGTGCCTACAGCAAAAACGGTTCGCAGCAGCAGCAGCAGCAGCGGGCGCAGTCGCACTCGTCCACCATGCGCTACAGCGACAACGAGGACGAGGAGGAAGAGTACGTTGTAGATTAGACCGCAGTAAGCAGCACTACCGGTACCTCGAATCAAGAGCCGCTCGCCAGTTGTAGGCATACTTTCTTCATACACTCTATTAACTTAAGCTGTCCGCCCATCATCGCCACCGCAGCAGCAATAGCAATAGCAGCAGCTCGACTGCAGCTAGTCCTGGTAGAGCCACTCGTTCTTCTGCTTCTGCTTCTTGG
This sequence comes from Globisporangium orthogonon, assembly GCA_023334005.1. Taxonomy (NCBI): domain Eukaryota; phylum Oomycota; class Peronosporomycetes; order Pythiales; family Pythiaceae; genus Globisporangium; species Globisporangium orthogonon. Next base: position 14,126 of record JAASFW010000569.1, read on the forward strand.
CTTTCTTCTCGGCCGCGATCTTCTTCCAGTCAATGTTCTGCCGCTTGAGCTTCTCGCGGATCACCTTGGCTTCCGCGCGGTTCTTGTCCAGGTCCGTCATGTCGAAGAAGTGGCTCATCTGGCGCCCGGCGCGGTCGCTCGCCACACCGCGGCGCTCCCAGTACTCGTCGTCGCCCACCGGCTCGAACTTGCCGGTGATGCGGTTGAACTTGGCGGTCGACGCGTAGCTGACGCCCGAGACGGTTCGTCGACTCGCACCGTCCTGAACGGGAGTCTCGAGCTCCGGCGGCACCCAGGCAGCCAACTGAGCACGGAACAGCGAGACAGAACACAACGCCGCAATGAGCACCCAGAGCAACATCTTGCACTAGCAGCCAAACACAATCCCAACAGATCGAACTAGACACACAGGCACACAGACGCACCCCCGAGACGATCGGCGCGTCGGGCTTCTGCCACTGCGTCTCGCCCGTCACCGCGTTGTGGTAGTAGAACCGCTGCGTGTGCGGGTCGACGTGCTGCTGCCACTCGACGCTCGAAGGCTTCTCAGCATCAGCGCCGCGCTCTACATCGTCGCCGTCTGCGTCAGGAGACGCAGCTGCAGCAGCGCCAGCAGGCTTGATGCCACTCAGGATCGCGTTCAAGCGGCTGAGGCTGCCCGTCGGGTCGAGCACTTGCTGCGTCACGCGTGCCAGCTTCTCAGTCCGTGTGCGGTTCACGTGCGCCTGGTACTCGAGCGCTGCCGCTGACGGTGGCGGCGCATCCACGAATGCAGGCGGCTCCTCCCACTGCGTCGCGCCGCTCGCCGGGTTGTGGTAGTACGGCTTCCCGCTCGCGCGGTCGACGTGCTTCACCCACGTCACGACCGCTGCTACCTTCTCAGTCGACGCGTTGTTCTCGTCCGCGTCTGGATCCTTCGGCTCCGATCGATTCTCAGCGGTAGTCTCAGCTGGCGTCTCGCTCTCCGACGCTGTCAGCGTCTCGCCCGCTTCCTCCGTGGCACCTGAGCGCTCCACTGCTTCGGTACCGCCACGAGCCGAATCCTCAGCTACCACGTCGTCGCGTGCTTCAGTCTGAGCGTCAGCATCTGCTTTCTCACCACCTTCATCCTCGCCGCTGCCGTCGTCGTCTGCTCCGATCCACACGCGCACACATGGGCGTTCTCAATATCCATCCATCCATCCAACCAACCATCGCTGGCGACGCCGTCCCTCGCACACTCGAGCACACGCATCCTACCTGACGCGTCCGGAATATCTACACCCTCCGGTGCGTCCCACTGCGTGACGCCGTTCGCCGCGTCGTAGTAGTACACGCGTCCGGAGCTCTCGTCCGTGAGCCTGCGCCACTGCGGCGGCTTTTGGGCGCCACCCGCGGCGTCCTCCTCCGACTGCGAAGCAGCGAAGCCCGC
>JAASFW010000057.1:0-50068 GCA_023334005.1 Globisporangium orthogonon
GGATCCACTGCAGAACCAGCCACAGCCGTCCAGCCAAGCAGCACCCGAGAGAAGACGAGAAGACACAACACGAGAGAGAGAGAGAGAGCGAGAGAGACGTACGACAAAGTAGAGCATCGCCGGGTTCTCTCGCGCCGCCTTTGACAGCGCCTTGCTCGTGAAGTGCACATTCACGATACTCTGCAGACTGCTTCCATCCGCCTTGTCGAGCTTCCCGGCACTTCTCGACTTGCCTTCCACATCTTCGCCGACGCACCAACGATTCTCGTGACGACGACACTACTGCAGATGATCGATCGTCTGGGAAAGTGCGCAGTTCTCGCATATGCTTCGCTCAAGACTCGAGGCATTTTGACATCAACTGCCAGCCACAAAAGACGTCGCGATCGCCGCCACCATGGAGCAACAGCGAGACGCGGATGCCTGCTTGGAGCCGTGGCTGCTGTTCATCGGCACAGAGATGGGCTTGATTGGATACACGCTGAAGGCCGACATGACCGTCCGTGAGCTGAAGAAGTATATTGTGAAGAGGAGGAACACCCGAGCCGACTTGAGCGAAGTCCAGCTGTACCTGGGCAAGAGGAGCGCTGATGCAGGCGACTGGCTGGGAGGCGATGACAGCGAGGTGGCCGAGCTGAAGCGCGTCGACTACTTCCAGGAGATAGTCGACCGCTTCACCCGACCGGAGAACGAGATGCTTGACGACAAGCCTCTGAAGTACTACTTCCACGCCGGGACGATGTGGCCGGATGAGCTAAGACAAGTGCACATCCTCGTGTACATGCCGCCGCACTTGATCAAGCACGTTTACTGTCGAGAAACACGTCGTTGTGAGACGCGCGACTTCGTACTCGCCTTGCGAATCCGCAGTGCGAAGAGCAGCACCGATAGCACCAGCTCGACTGATACCGAGGTCGACGAGAAGCCACACCACGACGAAGCAGGCAGTCCGTGCGACGCAGCGGTACGCCGACTTTGCACGACGAGCGAAGAGCCTTCAGGTGATGCATGTGTCTTGACCTGTGTCTTGTATGGTTGGTTGGTTGGCTGGTTCTTCGGTTGGCTACTGCTGCTACTAGTGACGGCGACGGTAACAGTGGGTGTACGAGTTGCTGACGGCTTGCTTGCATGCCATTGTTCTTCAGTGTATGCACGCACGCACGGGTGGAGAGACAGCCTGAGACGCAGAGCGATCCAGCTACTCGCGAAGAAGAACAAGTGACGCCGTGCGCTGCTCCAAGACCCTCACCGTGCTGCTCGCGATTCCTCACTGCTCAGCTTCAAGCCTGTCATGGTGCTGCGAACGACGGGCACCGCAGCGCATATCGCTCTAGGCCATCGAGCGCGTCGCTTCCAGTGCATGTGGCGTGTTTGTCCGTCGTTCGGACCTGATCGGACTCGCACTGCTGCTTCTCGCACTTGCACTTTGGCTCCTCACAAACTCGATCTCTCACTATTTGATCACGAGTGCAACACCGCGCGCAACCGCTCCAAGTACGCGCTCTTCGCCTCGATCTCGAGCTCCAGCAGAGACAGCTGATCGGGAATACACACACCGGCATCCACCACGTGTCAGCACACACCAGCACACTGCAGACCAATCTACACAACAGCAAGCCAACTCATGACCAGCCAACTCACGACCAGCCAACCCACGGCCAGCCAACAGAAGGCATGCAGACACACACACAAAGCACGCACGCACGCACCTCCGCAGCACGCGTCGCGCGCTCCGCCTTTGTGAGCTTGTGCTGCATCAGCAGAAACTCGGCGCTCTGCTCGCTCAGCACCTGTCTGTGCACGTCGATCTCTTGCGCGTACATGGCGATTTCGTCTCGGAGCTGCGTGCGAGACACATACGTACACACATGAACGCACACATAGCGGTTCTCTGAGTATTTTGCACGGGAGAAACGTCTGCGGGTTCGTCACGTCATGCCAGTGCGCAAACTGGTGGTGTCTACGATATGCTGTCGTGACAAGTCGTTGACTAGCAGGGCCGGAAGGAGGGCGATGGAGTGTGAGAGTGCGAGAGTGCGAGAGAAGCATACCTTGGTGTTGGTCGATATCCGCTCCAGCTCTTGCGCTGCGTTGAAGTAGTTGTCGTTTCTCTGAGAGCCCAGCCAGTCGATCCATCGCCAGCAAGCAAGAAGCGCAAATAGGAGGCATACATGAAGGCAGACAGGCAGATAGGTAGGTAGGCAGATAGAGATGCACGCACGTCACAGTCAATATCAGTCCCAGTGTTGGCATTTGTCGTCCTGTCAGTGCGGTCACTGTCACTGTTCCCAGCAAGACACATCGACGCGGTGTACGCACCCAGATCTGCTTGAACGCGCTCACGACGATCGGACGCGTCTCGACCCAGCACGGAGCAAGCAGGTCCGATGCCGCGCACGGAACCACGCCGATCTCCACATCAGCCTGTCGCCACGGCAACACGACACGCGATACGAAAAGAGCACTCGATACAAGTGAGATATGAGGTCACATGATACACGATCCTTCGTGTAACGAGAGCAGCTTAGTCACCGAGCGCATTATCCGCCATTCCTCTCACTCACACACCCGCAAAACATACATGCAACACATACACGCAACACATACATGCAACACAAACTCCATCCATACGCTCGTCCTGGCAAACTGACATCCGCATCCTCACCTTCGGTCGCAGGAACAAGATGCGCTCGTCGATCAGCTGCAGGAACTTGGCCTCACCCTCTGCGCGGTGTCCGAACGGCAGCAGCGCCTCGACAGGTTGGACACAGTTCGGCGGACGGACGAGCGTGTCTGGCAGCAGGAACTGCTGCGGAGACGCCAGCAAGCCTCCGCTCTTCGCCGCCACCCGCGTCACCACCTCCAGACACCTCCACGCTTCCAGCGCACGCAGCGCCTTCTCCTCTACTTCTGCACCGCTGGGGTTCAGCCCAGTGACACAGACGTTGCTACCGGCTGCGATGCCAGCGTCGACATCAGCAGGAACTCTACCACCACCAGCAGCAGCTGAAGTCGTTGTAGTTGTTGGTATAGAACCTCTCGACATGGCTGCTGCTGATGTAGCAGCACTCGCACCAACACCCACGTTACGCGAACCCGACGCCATGTACTGGAGGTCGAGAGTGCCGTCCAAGTGGAAGTGACCGAGAAGCGCTGCCATCACCTCCTGCTCGAACTCGTCGCACACAGCGCGCACGAGCACCAGCCGCTCTTCATGGTCGGCAGTTGCTGCGAGTCCACGCTGCTCCAGCCTCTCAAATACGGACGCCAAGTCGCTCCACCAGTTCCCCACATGGTCGATGATAATACGCGTTTCGTCGTCACTCTGGGGCGTAGATGTATCACTCTGATCCTCAGGCTCATGTTCTTGCACACGCAATCCCAGCTTGTACTCGGACTGATATCGGAAAGAGAACGTCAGAGATCCGTCCGTATGCACACATAGAGAGAAGAGGAGGTCAGCTTGGCACAGGAACGGAAGGTTGGATCTGAAGAGAAAGGGGGCGAACATGTCAATACGAACCTCCAGCGCGCGCACTTTGTCCTCTGCAGTAGTATCATCTGCAGCTCTCGTGGCGACGCGCAGGGCGATCGCCACGAACCCGCCGTCCTTCTCGCCATGCAGAGTCTGAAGCGCCGCCAACTTGGTAGGAGTCACGCTCGCACGGGTCGGGATCACAACGTGCGCGAGTCCAGCTTTTGTGACTCTATGCACCCAGCGCAGCCAAATCGCCGCGTCCTTGTCGTCGCAGTCATCGAAGTCGCGAAGGAAGAACACCACAACTGGTTCCTTCACTCGATCTGTCGGACTCGAATGCTCGTTGTCGTCGGCGTTCAATTCTGCCGAGTTTAGACTACCATGAATCTCTTGTGTGCCGTCACGGATCATTTCGAGAGCGGTGACAATCTCATCCAGAGTCGCCGCCAACCCACTGCTGCATCATGAAGCCGCACGCGAGTCAGCGTACGTAGTGCATCGCCGCAAGCAAGCTCTCCGCTCTCAACGCACCTCGTCCGCGAGTCGAACTCAGCGGGGATGTCGGCGTGCAGCGACGCCTTTAGTGCCTTCCAGCGCTGCGCCACGGCACTCACCGCGGTCTCGAAGGTGCCAGTAGGAGCACCGAGCGCACTCAGCGAAGCCAATGTGCTCTCGCTTGGCGATCCTGTCAGTGCACTCGCGGTCAGTTGACGTTTCTTCACACACTGACGCCAGTAAGAGAGAGAGAGAGAGCGGCGACGCACCAACTAGGGCGACCTGGGAGCCGCCGAGGACACTAGTGTGGGTCGACGAGAAGAGGTCAAGAGGTGAGTCGGATGCCTGTTCTCACGCCGCATACTGCTACAGAGCAGACGTACGCGCTGAAGACCTTCTTCGGGTCGTCGCCAGGAGAAATGCCCAGCAGGAACGGGAACTGTGGGCGGTCGCGGGTGAGCCACGCAGCGGCAGATGTCGCCTGCGACTCCTCCTGCTGCTGTTCATCGCTCCCAGCACCTCCAGCTGCTGCGCCACGCAGTGCACGCAGATTCTGCGCCGTGTACGACGCACGCTTGTCGTCGGCGAAGCGCTCGGCTGCCTCCGCGAGCAGAAGCGACGCGCCGGCGGCCACTGCGGCGGCGTCACGCACGAGCTTGACGTGCAGGCGGCGTGCCATAAGATACTGTATACAGTAGTGTATACTCAATATTACAAATGATAGTGCTGAAAGTCAGGGTTATGAAGGGTCATTTGATTCTATAAGGAATCAATTTGCAATTATCCGGTCGCATCGTATACGAGATGCCAACCAATCTTTAGTGACCACTGACTACTAAAGACGGGACGGCACTCAAGCGCGGGGAACCCCCACTCTTCCCAACCACCAATCTAATGCGTCTCGACGCATTCGATTCCACTCATTCGGCAATCTGCTCCGCAAGAGTGCGAGTGCACATCCATCCATCACCAGTGTTTCTTGCGTGTGCGTGTGCGAGTGTGAGTGTGGCGAGATCCTTCTCTCTCTCTCTCTCTCTCTTTCTTCACTGTGTGCCTACATGTGCGTGTGATCAACTGGACGGCGCGTGATGTCTTCATGCTGCGGGCGCAAGCCTGCAGAGTGAATTCCTCGTTTCTGAGAACCGCTGCACAAGCGACTTCACTGAGACCAACCTAAGATGAAAGCGACTGATGCCTCCGACACCTACTCCATAGCTAGCTTCATATGAATACGAGTGCCACTGGCTGTTGCTGTGAGTTGCACCACTCTTTCTGCCTCAATCTCGTGGACGGCATGAACAACTTCCAAGGCGTAGTTCGTGTAAATAATAGTCACCAGCCGCTCCATTCTCCTCCTACACGAATGCAAAGAATCCTGCGTCTTGGTGCTGCGAGTGGCGAGTGATGCCAGATCCCACGTACGCGCCGCCAAGCTCCTCAAGGTCATCGCACTGTAGTTGGTCTGTTGGTGTGGGTCGGTCCTCACTGGGTGTCACTGATACCCCAAACGCCGAACTCGGGCTGCTTCCGTCTTCGATCCGCGTGTCGTCGATGAGCGTTGCGCTAGCTTCGAGCATCGCGTCAACAGGCATCATCACAATCGGAGACATCGTCGACTCGGCCGAGCTCGAGCTCAAGGTCGTCGAGATGTCAGACGGCGGGGCTTCTTCTGTGTCGTACTCGCCGAGTGACGGGAGTGCGGCACCAAAGCCTCGAGCGAACCCACCTCGTCTTTGTGAATGCGGCAGTCCAAGAATCGCGACGCCGCTGTCCACTGGGCTCTTCTCCAGACTACTGCCATTGAACGGCGAAGTGTACTTGACGAACGTCTCGTCTGACGCCTCACTGCGCGTACTGCTGTACACAGAGAAGCGGCCGCGGAACAGATTCGTGATGCGCGCGCCGAAGAATGAGTGGTGGTGATCGCGGTCCGTGTGCGTGACTCGAATGGACGTCGAGACGCTGCTGGCGCCCTCGCCCACCTCGCTCTGCTTGTTCGCTTCAACCTCGAGCTTGCTACCGAAGCTCCCCAGCAGCGCCGTCAGCCTCGCCGTCGCTTGTGTCGCGGATGGCCGATCCGTCGGATCCTGCGACCAACACTTGACGATCAGCGCCTCAAAAGGCTTCGGGCACTTGTGCGCCTCGTTGATCCGCGGCCGCTCGCCACGCACAACGCGATCCCGCACTTCGAAGTCGAACTGGGCACTTCGGAACGGGATGTCGCCGTCCGTGGCGATCTCCCACAGCACCATGCCGAAGCTGTACATGTCGGTGGCGCGACTGTAGCGGCAGTTCTGCGGGTCCAAGAGAATTTCGGGTGCTGCACAGCATATCGTCAAACCAACTCCTGTGCCACGAGCAAAACCTTGGCCAAACTCATGGCGCTCATCACGCACCGTTCCATCGCCAGGTGCCTGCAAACGACGTGAGATCGTCGAACACGGTCTGGTTGTTGCGGATCGTCAGCTCCGGGTTCCCCCCGCTTTGGTTGACGAAGTTGGAGACCTTGGAGATCCCAAAGTCCTGTTAAGACCACCAAGCAACAGTATACCCCACATACAGCCTCTCAGACACACAGTTCCGTCGAATCGCTCGTGTGCAGAGAAGGAGACTCACGGCTAGCTTCGCTTGCCACGCGTCGGTGACGAGAATGTTGGTGCCCTTGAGGTCTCGGTGGATGTACGCCGGATTCCGGGCGTGAAGGTACGTCAGCCCCTTGGCCACGTGTAGTGCGAGCGCCACCTTTCGGTGCCACTGGAGCGGAGAGTGCGTCTTGAGCACGTCTTTGAGGGATCCTCGCGCGCAGTACTCAGTCAGGATGCCGAGTTTGCCCTGGTAATGGCCCGCGCGGATGAAAAGAGTGATATTCGGGTGCCGCAGGCGTGCACAGATCGCCGCCTCTTCGATGAACGCGCGCTCCGAGTTCTGGATAAGCGTCTGGTACAACTCTCGACTGTTGCCGGCGTTCGGCAGCTTGATCACTTTCATTGCGACGTCGATGCCGAGCCACTGTGCCTTGTACACGGCGCCGCCAGCGCCCTCAGCGATGAATGCGACGTCCGTGAGCCCGTCGAGCTCTTCAAGTGTCACTTTGTCGCCGGCGTACGCGTTCGCTTTAGCGAGCAGCTCGGCTGCCGTCGGTGACCCCACACGCCAGCACGCCGGCTGTAGACCGAAAATGCACGCGTTTAGCGCTGGAACAGCGAGGACGAGGCAGTCGCCCGCTGTCACTAGCTTTTCTGGCGCGTCACTTCGTCCGATCCACGTCGACAGCATGTACGGGAGTTGCAGCAGTGCGACTACGAGCACGAACTGAAGGAGCTTCTCCTGGAGCATCAGTCGCGGCGACGGCTCCAAGAACCCCAGCTTGCGGCCGTAGAAGATGAGCGCAGTGGCGACCACAACTGCAAGAGATACTGCGAGCACCGAGATCTGCAAGTAGCTGACCAAGCTGCGAGACTCTGGCGCGCGGCTCTCGGCCCTTTCCTGCAACTCTGCAATGCGCACCATGCCGCACGCACCGCCGAGCGTCCATATAGCGAGCCAACTGGGGCGCACGGAGAAACGCGGGCTGCCGCTGCTGAGCACGAACGCGGCGAGGAGCGGCGTCCAGAGCATTGCCGCCAGTAGCGCCAGGTGGAAGAGCGCGTCGAGCGTCACGCTCGCAACACTGGGGGCCGCGCCAGCGAGGCGCACGGCGAGCGCGGCAACCCCGACGGCCGTGGCCAGCCAGTCGGTGAGCAGCACGCTAAAGAAGAGCGCCTCGGCCGCATGCGCGCGCATGCGGCGGCGCAGCGGCGGCAGCGCGAGCGAGCAGGCGACGGTGGACGCGGCCGCGACCGCGAGGCACAGCTGCGTCGGGAGCTGCTGCTGCTCCATGTCGAGCGCCTCTGCGAGTGAGTGGCAAGTGCGGCGCCATGCTCGCTGGGCAGCGCCGGCGTCCGGTTCCGTCTCCGCCCTCCAGCTGGCGCCTGCCGCTCCTTTTCGGTCGTAAGCCAGGGGAAAGACGATGATGAAGAAATGCAGGTGGGAAGAAGTAGCATCCTGACTTTCGGCACTAACAAAATTGAAGAAGAGAGCTGGGGACGATGGCGGCGGAGCAGCTCAAGAGCGTCGACTGGAACAAGGCCCTCGCGCAGCTGCAGCAGTGCGAGGGCGGCAGCGCGCAGCAGGCAGTGCGGGAGGTGCGGTCGCCTCTCACTGCGGACGCCATGCATCGCCGTCTCACGCGGCTTCTTACGCTTCCGTGCAGCTGCTCGACGCCCACGCGCTCGATGGCTCCACATCGCTGAGCACCGCCGAGGCCGCTGAGCTGCTGCTCTCGGTGCTCATGCGCACTGGTGGCGACAAGTACGTGGCGCCGCTGCACATGCAGCGCAGCAATGCCGAACTCGTGCGCCTCCACGGCGAGCGCAGCACGACTGTGACTAGCGTGGTGGCGCAGGCGGTGGCACAGCGCGTGGTACACGCCGACAACCCGCTGGCGAACCTTTTCGACTGGGACGCATACACCGCGCGTCTGGCGAACCTGCGTGCCGGCCTCCCTGAGCCCGAATTCAACCACGCGGTGGCGGTCAAGGCGAACCCGCTGCGGGGCGTGCTCCGCGAAGCGCAGAAGCGCGGCTTTGGCGCCGAGTGCGCGTCGTTCGCCGAGGCTAAGCACTCACTGTCGCTGGGCTTCGCGCCGCGCAAGGTGGTCTATGACTCACCGTGCAAGACGCTGGCGGAGCTCAAGGAGCTGTTGCTCGCCGGCGTGTACATCAACCTGGACAACGAGACGGAGGTCGCGAAGGTGCGCCAGGTATTCGCCGAGCTCGGCGACGCTGGGTATCCGTCCGGCAAGCACCATGCGCAGATCGGGCTGCGCGTCAACCCGGTCGTAGGCGGAGGTACGATTGACGCGACGAGCACGGCGACCGCTTCGAGCAAGTTCGGCCTGCCGCTGACTCATGAGACCCGCGACCGGCTTGTCCAGCTCTTCAGGGACAACGAGTGGCTCCAGGGCGTTCACGTGCACGTCGGCTCGCAGGGCTGCGAGGTGGACTTGCTGATTGCTGGGACAAAGAAGGCGGTGCAGTTCGCGCTCGAAATCAACGCGTGCGTAGGCAGACAGCAGATCAAAGTGATGGACATTGGCGGCGGTCTGCCGACAGTGTATGACGGCGGAGTCGCGGAAGCCTACGACTTCAAAACGTACGGCGACGCGCTGCGCGCGCATGTGCCTGAGCTGTTTGCCAGTGGCTTCACTTCGATCATCACGGAGTTTGGTCGCAGCATCTTCGTGAAGCCCGGCATCACGGTGTCCAAGGTCGAAGCCGTGAAGGACTGGGCGGGGCAGCACATTGCCGTCGTGCACGTCGGAGCGGACCAGTTCCCGCGCACAGCGTACTTGCCGGAGCTCTGGTCTCACTGCATCACCGTGTTGAACCAAGATGGCAGCATCAAGCCGGACACGAGCGAGTTCATCAAGCAGGACATCGCGGGTCCCCTCTGCTTTTCGGGCGACTTCATGGCGAAGCAGCAGTTCCTGCCGCTGATCCAAGTGGGCGACCTCGTCGTGATTCACGACACCGGCGGCTACACGCTGGCGATGTACTCTAAGTACAACAGTCGCCAGGCGCCATCCGTGCACGCGTACACGAAGCAGCCGGATGGCACCTACAAGTTCGTGGTGCTCAAAGAGCGCGAGACTGCCGCGGAGGCACTGTCGTTCTGGGGCGTCGACCACTCGATTGAGCTTTAAGCTGATGGGAGTGCGAGAGAGCTTAGTGATGCTGCAACTGCTACTCTCTTGCTCTCGATCACTTAGCCCCCATTGACAATCGCCTGAGCTACTTGGGCTCGAAGGCTTCGAGTTGTACTTGTCGCGGGTTCCCAGTTATGCAGCAAGAAGAAGGGATCTCAATTTCGTTCGGGAATGGTGGATGTATGTATGGTGTGGATGCATGGCGAGTCCACTTGCATCCAGAATCTCACTGCGGCGTTCTCTGCGAACACTCCCCCGTTTCTACCTTTTGCTTTCACACACCCGTGCACTCGCGCCTAGTAGCTGCTCTCGAGCATGCTGCGGATGTACATGACCTGTGCGAACGCGATGCCGACGAGCACGAAGTTGGTCAGCAGCGAGAGCCACTTAACGCGGCCGTTGGCGCTGTCGGCGGCGGCGCGACTGCCGCGCTCGTTGTGCAGAATGTACGAGATGTCGCCTTTCAGCGTGAACACGTTCTCCTTGAAGAACGCCACCTCGCGCATCAAGTCGAGGCCCAGGTCTAGCAATCGCACAAATTCGATGTGGCTTGTGTCAGCGCCAGAATATGAAGTTTGGATCGCTCGCCTCTCGAGCGGCATGCAGCGAACGCACCTTCGACGATGATCTGCGGGTAGTAGTCGAACGAGACGTGCGTCATGCCGAACACGCTCGCTTCGGCGTTCTCCTCCGTGTAGAGCTACCGCAGCCATGAGTTCGTCATTTCCCACACACCAGTGAATTCTTGGTGCACGCAATCAATGCACAGTGCACGCACCACGAACGTCAGCGTCTCCTGCTTGATGTTCACTTTCGACGAGAAGAGCTCCGTGATGTCCAGCGTGATGTGGCTACCCATCTCTGCCGTCGCGCTGTTCACCGTTCGATCCTTGTACTCGCCGCGCACAAAGCTGATTGCCGCGCATTCTGTTGTGTGAGGGGACGGCACTACAGTAGTCAGGACGACTCAACTCAGTCGCGGAACGTACTTGCCAAGCGAGTTCCACGAGATCGGGTACTGCAGCAGACGCGGGTAGAGCCCGACAGCAATGTCCACCTGCTCCTTCGACACACTGTCGACCGAGAAGCGCAGCTGCACGCGCGTGTTGGCGCGAAGGAGGCTCGGCGACACGCCCTGCAGGTCGAACTCGACGATCGCGAGCGACGACGCCACTCCCTTGCTCGTCGCCAGCGCCATGGCCGAATACACCGTCTCATCCGAAGCGTCCTTGGAGACTGTGGCCGCCACGTTCGGGTATAGCACCAGACTCACGCTCCCTGAATGGGGAAGCGGCCAGAGCGTTCAGAGATCCGAAGCATCATCTTCCATACATACACTCGCTTTCTCATATCAGCTGTTGTAACAAGCAGACACCATACCGGTCGAGATGAAGTCGAACGAGTAGAAGACGTTCAGAGTGCTCGACGAGCCGGCGAGCTTCTTGAAGCAGAAGTAGTAGAGTCCCGACTCGCGCGCCTTCGCTGTCATGTGGTCCGTCTGCGTGCGGTTCCATCCGTGCACGAGTCTCTGGGAGTGCGTCTTGATCTATTGTGCATCAAGCATTAGCGCTTGCTCCTGTAGCAGCAGCAGAAAAAAACGTCCTGCGCGAGCGTACCGTCACGTCGAGCAGGTCGTAGGGCTTGGCGTCCACGATACCGAAGCGGAAGAGCAGCTTGTTATCGGACGACCGCGCGTCCACGTCCTCCTGGAAACACTCCTGCAGGCGCGCGAGAGGGGGGAGGAGGATGGAGAGCGGGTGAGCGAAGCGTGCATTGCCTCCCACACACGCGAAGGACGCGCCGCACCTCCGCGCGCGACGACAGGCTGAAGGTGAAGCGCGAGGCCTGCGCGACCGCGGCCAGCGATGCGCTCAGCACGAACATCGCCAGCAGCAGGCGCGTGCTGCCCGCTCTCGCTCGCGTCGACGTCGCCATCGTCATCTCGGGCGTGCGCTGCTGGACGTCTGGCAAAAGATTAGATCCAGTGTCGGAGCTCGCGCCAAATACATCCTAGTGATGAAAGCGAGGGATGATGTTATCAACACCAGCGTGAAAAAATGCAAGGTTTAGTGCTGATGTACCTTGCTTTCTTCACTACTGCGCGCTGGGGTCTTCGAGCGACCTCTCAAGATCGCATTTGCAGCACCGCGCACTTCGCTTCACATCGACGAAGCGTCGAACACCAAATCGCCGCGATGCCAGTCAGCGAGCGCTTGGCGCAAGAAGTCGTGCAGTTGTGCGCCGCGACGAGCGACGCTAGTGACGCCAGCGGTGACGGCTGCCAGCGCCTCGTGCTGCTCGCCAGTTTGAACGATGCATTCCTCGAGTGTCAGTGCGTCGAGTGCGTCACGCATGCCGCTGCTGCTGGCGGCGAGTGCTGCTCGCTGGGTGGACGTGAGCGTTAACCCGCGGCTGGTGGTGGCGGCGGAGCTGTGCGCAGAGACCACGTCGCGTTGGCGGACGAGCTGCTTGCGCAGCACCCTACGGTCCCAACAGCGCTGCTGGACGCGCTCGTCCAGGTGCATGGATTCTACCACACACACACACACACACTACACTCGAGGGACTTTATACATATGACTCGGTATTGCTCTGCATTGCGTTGGCGGGAGAAACAGGGCGGGGCGCTCGCACACATTGCGCTCCGCGCGCTCTGGAACGTGAGCTTTAGTGCCGCGTGCGCACAACAGCTGGTCGCGTGCAGCGGCGTGGAGACGCTAGTCGCTGTCCTGCCGGCTGCGTATCCGGCGGCGCAGGTGTTGGCGCTGCGCGTGCTGGAGCAAGTGGTAGTAGGCAGCCGCGACGCCGGCGGGCGGCTGTGTTCGCGGCGGAGCCTCGCGACGCTGCTGCGCGTGCTCGAGGCTTCGGAGGTGACATGTACATCGAAAAACGGCGAGCGACAAGCGGAAGAGAGAACGAAGCAACAGCAGGTGGCTGATGCGGTGCCGGACGCTCTGCTGCAGCTGGTTGCCACGCTCTCCCGCCAGCCGCGTTTCGAGCTCCTTGAACGCACCAATGGAGACGACACGAAGAGCGCCCGGCTGGCGCAACAGGCACTGCTGGCGCGCGTGCGTGAGCGTGCGGCGACGCGCACGAGTGTCCAGGAGCGGAGCAAGGGGAACGAGAGGAACGAACGTCGCGGATCGTACGGAATCGGGTGCGATTGAGAACCCATGATACACGGTCAAGATTCGTCGTTCAATTGTGAGCATTACGATGCGAGTAGGAGCACAGCGCATGCTCCCCTGCTAGCCACCCAAAAACACAATCTGAAAGGCGGGACGTTTACCTGGAGCTCAGTAAGCTGATAGTGAAATCGACAGAGATGAATTCAGTTCGAACACGTGTCGTTTGGTCCACACAGCGTCGATTCCTCTGTCGATAAAAACAAGGCAGTGACGTGTGCTGGCTCAGCCCGTTGGGTTTAAGACGAAAGCGGTCAAAAACCCCACCCACAACCGACGACATCGCTCTTGTAGTGAGGAGGAACCTCTCTCGCGGCCCTTGATATACGGACAGCCGCGGCACACGCGTGCAGGCGTCATTCGCGATTTCTCGCCTACCCGCCAAGCGGTCGTCCTCCTCCCGTTCTTCCCCCTCCTCCGCTCCCTCCCGGGCCGCCGCTCTCTCGCGCGCCGCCCCCTCCCGCATCCACCATCGTGCTCCAGCGCCTGCTCCACGGCGCGTACGCCGCGCTCCTCTCGCTTCTGCCGCCCGCCGCCGCCATGCCCGCCCACACACCCCACCAGCGCAACATCGACGAGATCAACCGCCTCGCCGGCTACGACGTCATCATCGTGTGCACGTCGACGCCGCACCAGGCGGCGTACTGGCAGGAGCGCCTCATGGCCACGCGCGGCGCCATCTCGCCCGCTGACGCCAAGGTCATCGCTGTGCACGAGGACTGGGTGGGCGGCGCTGGCAACGGACTCGGCACGCTCTACGCGTACACCAAGGCCGTGCGCGCCGGTAAGGAGCTCTACGGGCTCGACCTTCCGGCGCTGCTCGCCGCCGGTGCGGTCAGCGTCGCGCTCTACCACACGGCTGGCAAGGGCACGCGCCTCGCGCCGTTGCCGGGCAGCGAGAACAACAACAAGTCGGGCGTGAAGCTCCCGGCGATGCTCAAGGTCGGAGACCACTTCGTGCCCATGACGATCCTCGAGGCAGTCGTCAAGCAAACGGGCGTGTACGCGTCGAGCCGCCGCGGCCGCCTCTCCGTGTTCTGGGGCGACCAGGTGTTCATCCCGTCCGCCGACGTCAAGTACGACGCCCGCCACCACATCGACATCCTCGCGGCGCTGGCGCCCATGCCGAGTGAGCAGGAGTGGGCCGATAAGGGGCTCGAGAAGTACGGGCTCATCGCCGTGAACCAGCAGGACGATGCCGCGCAGGTGGACAAGGTCACGCACGAGACCGCGATCCGCCTGCTGGCGTCCTTCGGCGAGCTCAAGTCGGTCGGCACGAGCCTCGGGTCCTTCAGCGTCGACGCCGACATGCTCGAGACGCTCTTGCGCGAGTTCGCGAAGGAGCTCGCGACCAAGGAGGGCAAGCTCGACAGCGACCCGCACTTCTGGATGCCGCTCACGCTCGAGGAGGCGGCGTACACGGAGGTGATGGCGCAGAAGGGCGTGCCGCTCGCCGTGTCGGCAGCGCACTACGCGCGCATGCAGGCGATGCTGGAGACGTTCAAGGCCACGCGCAGACACGAGCGCGCGCTCTTCGGCTGTGTGGACGTGGGCAGCGACGTCTACTGGTGGGACTACGGGCAGCTCAAGCTGTACCTGAAGAACAACCGGCTCGTGACGCAACCGGGCGTGGAGGCCGACTGCCTGCGTGCCTTTCTCGGCATCAAGGACAGCCTCGCGCACAGCACGATCGGCGACCGCGTGCGTATCACGTCCGCGACCGTGCTCAACTGCGAGTTCGCGCACGGGTCGGTCGCGCACAGCGTGCTGAGCGGCGTGTGCGCGCGCGAGGTGCACGCAGACGGCTCGATCCTGATCAACGTGACGGCGCACTCGATCTCGGCGCCGCGCTGCGTCGTGTACAACGTGACGTCGGACGACGCCGAGGGACTGATCCTCGAGGAGGGCACGGTGCTCGTGGGCGTGCTGCTGCCGAGCGGCGAGAAGGTCGTGATGCGCTCGAGCCTCGAGACGTGCGGCGGCGAGGCCTGGAAGACGATCCTGGAGGAGAACGAGCACTCGTTCGAGAGCATCTACGAGCTCAACGCGCACGCGAACGTGGCGCAGCTCGAGAAGCTCATCCAGAACGAGCACGTCAAGATGCGCGAGGTCGTGTTAGCATAGAGAGAGAGAGAGAGAGACGGAGTCCCCCATGCGAGAGCGAGGGAGTGAGCGCGTGGCCTGATGTCAATCTCATCATTATGTATCTGCATCCTCCCTCTCCATACTGAAGCACATACAGACTGATCGGAGCGCCAAAAAGTGATTGCGCACTCCTCAGACGATGCCAAGCGCCCTCCAAGCGATCGTGGCGATCGGCGCGGCTGTCGCGCTGCAGCAGCTCACTGCGCGCCGCTCGCGCGCGCTGGCGGCGAAGCAGCCGAAGCCACAGGAGCAGCCGAACGAGTCAGCGGCGCCGGCGTTCGTGGTGGAGATCGAGTACTGCACGGGCTGCCGCTGGATGCTGCGCGCCGCGTGGCTCGGCCAGGAGCTGCTCACGACGTTCCAGAACGACGTGCGCGCCGTCAAGCTCGTGCCCAACTCGCACCAGGGCGGCGTCTTCCGCGTGCACGTGTACGACGAGAACGCGAGCTCCGGCGCCGCGGACGCCGCCGATAAGGAGCTGCTCTGGTGCCGCAAGACGGCCGGGCGGTTCCCCGAGTCCAAGGAGCTCAAGCAGATCGTGCGCGACGTCATCAGCCCGGAGAGAGGGCTCGGCCACTCCGACAAGAAGTAGGCGCGCACACACGATTGCGACTGTGAGTGGCAACCCAATACAGATGCGCACGTTTGCCTTCGCTTAGAGCCCTCGACTCCTGGCGGCGATGATGATGTCCGAGCTGACGCTCGTGGACGACGACGACGACGATGCCGCCACGCTTTTCGACGAGCCGGTCGATGTGAGCATCGGAAACACAACCTTCGGGCTGTTGCAGTAGCATCATGCGATGTGGTATATGGAGCCTTTGGTTAGAACAGGCTTTGTCTTTCGGTCCCGATCTCTCCTCGCCTCGCTTGTGCACATTCCGACATACACAGCACGACGGCACTCACCGCGAAAACATCCCGCGAAGGCCCTTGCTGACTGACGCCACAGCCGCCAGACCCGCGGACGACCGCCGCCCATCCTGCTCCCGCACGCACTGCATCGCCGACGTCTGGAAGTCTCGCCACGCCCAACGATGTGCCTGATGTGCAACAGGAGTTAGCTTCGCTTCAACGCGCATCGTGGGACACAAATGAGTTCGCCGTACCCGAATCTGCACGGTTCCGTAGCGCTGCACGGGGTCTTTCTCCAGGATCTGCCGCAGACATTGATATGATAGCTTCAGGAGAAAGCACGAGCCATATGCATCACACAGCCTCTCGTACATGCTGCATCAGGTCGATCAGCTCCCTCTCCACGATGCGATCGCCGACTAGCGCTGGATACGAGATTGGGTCGTTCTGTCGCGCACAACGAGTCTGAGTGATCGTGCCTCCCAGACAGTCCGAACAACTGTCACGCTTCGATCACCATGAAAAGCGTACGAGACGCACCAGAATCTTCGCGTAGAGCTCCGGCATGGTCTTCGCCTCGAACGGAGGGTGGCCGTACACAAACATGTACAGCGTGACTCCGCACGCCCAAATGTCGACCGGTTTGCCGTGGAAGTTCTCACCCGTGAGCATCTCTGGGGCTTTCAGTCCCAGAATGATCAGTCAGTACATGACTTCGTTGCTCTAACAAGCAATCCACCAGAAAATCTCACCCATGAAGATGGCGGTTCCTGCTGTCTGACGAATGCTGTCGTCGTCGTTCTCCATTTCCTGGTGCGAAACGGCATCATCAGATAAGAGCAACACGCGAGACTGCAGAGTGGAAGAAGCAACCTCGAAGGGACACGCACATGGGAAACACCAAAGTCGGCGATCTTCAGAATCATGCCGCCCTCGCCGTCGCTCTTAAGCAACAGGTTTCCGGGCTTGATATCACGGTGGATGATCTAGGATCGACAGTCACAAGTCAACGGAGTTGCACTACTTCAAATTGGAAGCTGCAAGGAGTATTTGCGCACTTTGTTCTCGTGCAGAAAGTCGATCCCTTCGATCTGTTGCACGACAAGCGAGTATAGCGCGGTGAGCACCACAGAAAGAAACAAACAAGTGTTCAATGTGCCAGCTTTACCAAATGGCAGAAGTACAGCTTGGTCTTCTCGGCGCTCAGCGGAGTGCAGTGCCTGCTCAGGACGGGTTTGTGAGGCAACCGTCCATTTCGTGCTGCAGAACAATGCATCGGGTTTCAGCACTCACGCTTCCCCGTCGAGTACTGGCCCGCCATCTACCAACTCGCTGATCATGTACAGCTCATCGCTGTCTGTATTGTACCACCACGCATTGGTCAGCTCAAAAAGAATCGGCAGCGGTTGTGTCATTGAGCGCATCCGCGACGTACCGTCCGTGTCGATGACTTCCCGTAGAACGACGATGTGTCGGTGCGTGAACCGCTTCCAGATGTTCAGTTCTTTCTTCACAGTCTGAAGCGCGTTCCCAAATCGCCCCACGCGCACACGCTTAAGCGCCTGCAAGTTCCCGACACCGGTTGATACACACTGAGTCGGCCAACACGCAAATCACCAGTGTGCAGCAGATGTAGTACCTTCTTGTCCACTATCTTGGCAGCGAAGACCTCCTTCGTCTCGTTCGACTCAACCTTCAGCACGACCCCGTACGCTCCGCGTCCAAGCTCTTCAAGGAAGGTGCTGTCGCCAAATAAGCAACGTAATGAGGACATGCTTTTCAGGCCGTGCGTGCACTACCCTCGCTACGCGCACAACGCACTATTGGTTCAACCGTCGACGGCCCTCGGAATCGACCGACGTCGTGATTTTCGTCGTCTCGCGGAAGGACTGCCCACGCTTGCGCAGCGGAACGATCGGCCTGAGACCGGTGAGATGGCGCTCCGAGCTGCTCGTGGTGACCAAACCGCTCGGCTTGATCGGCATTACGATTGTTCCAGCACTGACGTTCGAGCCGACGCGGGGATTTGCCGATTCGACGGTTGTGCCGGAAGCAGCTTGCGCCGTGGCGCTCTCCGCGACGACTGCAGGGTTGATCGTCCTGATGACGTTGTTGAGACTCGCTAGCGGCAGGAGCGACGATTTCTGAGCAGCGTCCATGACGAGCACTACTTTCGCTTCCCGTCTGACCCGCTCGACGACGCCTTTGTTTGTTTGTCTCTGCGCGCTTGCGCTCCGCTCTGCTCAATCCAGCGTCCGCTGCTGACGTCTCTTGATGATTGATTAACAAACTAACAGCGAACACGGAATCAAACACACTCAAACACGAAAATATCGATAAGAAACGATTCCAAGTTTGGCGCGATTCGTGCTGATTACTGACAGTCCAGCAGGGCCTTGGCGTTGTCTCGAACGCGCACGAGCCACGCGAGCTGCTCGTCGAGGTGACACAGCATCTCCTCGAGCTGCGGGATCGCGATCGAAATGCTTGCGTGGTCCACGATCTCCACGCGCTGTCCGCGAAGGTTGCTGCACGACCGCGCGAGCACGTCCAGGTAGTCAGCTACTGCAGCAGGATTGCAAACACATGAACTCCTTGCTACTCGTAGAAGGTGGCGCACCACACGCAGCCGACGAACTCCTTCTTGGTCGAGCAGCCTTCTGGAATCGCGGTCAGGATCTTCTGAGACGCAGCCACGCTGAACACCTCCACGAGCTGCGAGCTTGTCAGAGATGGCGAGTCCGCGCAGGCGAAGCCACCGTGCAGCAACGCACCAGCTCGCCTCTGTGGACAGAAAAGTCCACGACCAGCTCCGGAGGCAGCGGCGTCTTGAATGTCTAGAGTGCATCAGTGCGGGCAAAATGCCTTCGAGTGAGCAAGCCGCTAGCGACTGCTGCCACACTCGACCAGTTGTCGAATGTTGCGTTACGCACATGGTCTACGTGCGAACTGTACGGGAACCGGCGGCGACTTGGGAGGCGCAACACATTTGCTGCGTTCCGGAGGTCGGCGCAAACGCGCGTGAGGCTCTGCGCGTCCGAAGCACCAGAGAGAACGTCGCCTTCCTAAGTCCGAGCGCCGCAGCATGATGGAATAGTTGCTGCTGCGTATCAGAACGTGTGAAACTTTGTGCACCTGGAACGTCGCCTGCACGATGTCAGCGTAGAGATCCACGTCCGCGTGCTGCGGGTCGTCGGGCTCGCTGCTAAGATCCTCCCGCTGGCTGTCGAGGAAGCCCCTGAGCGCCGCGAGGCGGCCGAGCTGCGTCTGCACGATCGCGTGGAACTCGAGCACCTGGTTCAGCACGCAGTACTGCTGCAAGCTGCGCGACAAGTGAGTCCGGCGGCACTGCTGCTGGCGGTAGTAGTGGCGCAGCAGGCGCCACAATGCACGTACGCCGCGAGCACGGCGCCGCTGCGTGCGGACTTGGACGGGAGCTTCACCTCCAGGTTGGCAAGCACCACGAGATGGCCCTGCACTCTCCAGATGTGTGTCAGGAGGTGCGAGCACCGCGCAGAAGTAGAACGTGGCGAGCGTCACCCACCTCCACGCGCACGTCCGCCTTGATCGCCGCGCTCGTGGCTGCACGCGAGAAGCGGATGCGGCCCCAGAGCAGGTCGAGTCGCTCGAGCTCTTTGAGCGCGGCGGCGGCGGCGGCGGTGGCGTCCTGCAGCAGGAAGTGGCGCGTCTCACGCTTCTGCGCTCGCAAGTCAATGAGAAGGGAGAGAGAGAGAGAGAGAGAGAGGCTCGGCGGCGCGCAGCACACGCACGCACCCAAGCAGCCAGCTCTTCGGCGATGTCGCCCTTTTCATCCGGCGCCATATCTCTCATGTGAGAAACCTGATACTTCGGTTATAGAACAGCGCGCGATGGCAGCCGAGGCGAAGGAAGACGCGCAGGTGCGCGACCTCTTCAACGCGCTGCGCACAGGCGACCACGGCGTCAGGTGCGTCCAGAGTGCGCGAAACAGTGCAAACGCTGACAAGACCGCCGCCTGATTCACACATACACACACGCGCTCAGCTTCGAGGCCTTGATGTTCGAGGTCTACTTCCTCCAGCACCGCAACTTCACGCTCTTCGACGCCAAAGACGCCTTCCACGCCTCCACCGGTGCGTGCACTGCGCAATAGTAGCAACATGCGAACGATCTTGCGGTGGTAATCATTCATCGTCTTCCGCGGCCTGTCCAGGAGCGGACGAGCGCCACCTGATCTACCGAGACTTCCAGCACGCGCTCGTCAAGCTCGCGAAAGCTCGCTGCAGCGCTGAAAGGGAATCTCGTCAACCTATCCGAGACAGTGAACATGCAGCGGCGCTGCTTGCAGACATCGCTGCTCTTCGCCGAGCACGAGAACCAGCTTCGCCGTCCGATTCGTTGCGGCGACAGATTGTCAAGCATAGCGTGCTTGAAGTCCTCGAGCTGCACTTGCCCAAGTTGATCCAGAGCTTCCAGCTGTACGGCAAGATGGGAGCAATCGCAACGTCGCTCGGAAGCGCTCGAGACACGTCGTCGACGATCTCGCTCGACGGATTCCTCGACTTTCTCAACGCCTACTTTGAGTATGAAGACTTTTTCTCGTACGAGCAAGTGGAGAAGGTCGGTGTAGACCAATGGCAGGCTGTGTGCGCTCACTCACTCACAACACCACTCTAACACTTGCTCGTCCAATCTATCATTTGGACACCTTCAGATGGTGGGCGGGATCAAAGCCGCGTTCGCGCACAACGTCGAGCCAGAACTCGATCCTCACGAGATGTACTTCGCGCACTTCATTGAGCTCTTTTGTCGCATCGCGATGGAGTTCCACAACCAGATCCTCGTCCGCGAAGGCGCACAGGTGAGGCGAGCCGTCGAGTCCTCTCGCCTCGAGTTCAGCATCGAGATGCTTCTCCAGCACATGAACATCAAGATCATGAGAGCCAGCGATCTGTCGACACAGCCATCGTCGCAGCAACAGCTCAGCTCACAGCAGCTCAAGTCACATTCGGTACTGAGCGATGAAGCGCCGGACGCTGGTCTGGAGAAGCTGACGCTTGAGGTTGAAAACCTCTTCAATGACGAGGGCAGAACGTTTGAGTCGCTCATCGATGACATACGAATACACCTGGACGCCTGTGAGCGAGTGAACGCCAGCACTGCAAGGCGCACGAAACGAGGACAGAGTGTTCTGTTCTCGCGACTGCCGCCACGAAAGGTACCGCCTGGAACGCATTCCAACACGTCCATCCTCGGAGGAAGTGTCGGTGTCTCGGACAAGATCCCGCTCGTGACGCTCATCCGCGAGCTCGTGTCGCCGCCAGAGCTACCGTCAGATGTGCTCGCAAAGCTCGAGAGTGCTATGACTTATCAGAATATGGGGCAGTACCATGTACGTCTTCTGGTGTTGTGTGTGGTTGACGAGAGTATCGTGGCTAACATCATTCTCGTTGCATCAGATGGCGCTCGAAGAGCTCGAGGTCTGTAAGGTGGTGTACAAGGAAACCAGGTGCGTTTGCTCGTGTGCACGTTTGAGGACGGGTTTCTAGCTCGCCTGACAACGACGTGCACCTTGGCCAGAGAGTCCGCGTTGAAAGAGCAAGACAGAGCGGACGAAGTGGAGGTTCGTGTGTTCTTCCACCTCGTAGCTGCAAGCATCCTCGACAGCGCCCGACGAGACTTCTCGGCGCTATTGCACCACTTCGAGGCGCTCAAGCTCTCGGCTTTGCTGGCTGCCTCGCCTTCCAGTCTTCCGTTGCATGCACTCGTCAAGAGCGCACTTGGCTGCGCGCTCTTCTACGCCGGGGAGATCGGTCTCGCGAAGAAGTGCCACCATCAAGTACTAGATGCGCGCAAGAGCGCTCTTGGCGACGAGCACCTCGACACGGCCACGGCGATGAACAACCTCGCGTGCTGTCTGAGCCAGGACCCGGCGGGAGCCTCCATGGAGGAAGCCTATCTGCTGTTTCGCAGCGCCGCGCGCGTTTACAGCGCAACTTTCGGGAGCGCCCATCCGCGCGTCGAGGTGCTCCAGCGCAACTTGGAGAGTGTGAAGCGCTGCCAACGCACCGTTGTGGCGGACCCGGACGGCGCGCTCGAGCGCGGGGAGTACACGCATGTGATCCCTGGCAGCCGCTTTCAGATCCGCGCGCTCGTGCCGATCCCAAAAGCCCTGCCGGCCAAGCGCGGCGGGAAGAAGAAGAAGACGAAGGGCGGCAAGAAGAAGTGACGACAGCTGTGGTTGGGCAACCCTCAAGTTGGCGGGAGTCTACCTCCTC
This sequence comes from Globisporangium orthogonon, assembly GCA_023334005.1. Classification (NCBI taxonomy): domain Eukaryota; phylum Oomycota; class Peronosporomycetes; order Pythiales; family Pythiaceae; genus Globisporangium; species Globisporangium orthogonon. Next base: position 22,162 of record JAASFW010000057.1, read on the forward strand.
GCAGTTTGTTGTTATGGATCTCTATACGGAGGCAGACAGGAGAGCTCCAGCGCATTCCGTTGTGCGCACGCGAGCTGCCCACCTTTCTTTCTTCACTCCACCTACTCGCTCTTGAGCTTCGCGGGGCGCGACGTCGCGTCGAGCAGCAGCTGGAGCACGACGGTCAGCGGCCCTTTCCAATACTTGTCGAGCGCAAACCAGGCGATGAGGAAGTGGAGCACCGCGGCCTCGCGCCGGCGCTCCTCCTGCGTCATCAGGTGATTTGCAGCGTGTGCCACGAGGCCGATGGCGCCGGACACGAGCAGGATCTTGGCGACCGACCAGACGACCGGGAGCGAGAGCGCCACGAACCGTCCTGAAGCGTGGTAGTGGCGGATGTAGCGCAGTGCAAGGCCGCTCGCGTAGAGGTTGGCGGCCGAGACGATGACGAAGCCGGTGGGGTGCGCGCCCGCGCCGCGCGCCTGCCACTGCAGCACCATGTTGGAGATCGTGACGGCCTTGAGCCAGCTCACGCCGAGCGAGACGACGAACTGGAGTGCTGCGAGCGGCAGTAGCGCGCGCGCAGCCTCAACGACGCAGTAGATGGGCACCACGAGGCGCGCCGTCTCCTCGTACTGGGGTGCGGCACCGAAGAGCGGCCGGATGATGGTCGTGCCCGCCGAGTTGGCAGCCAGCGCCACGAGCAGCGCCTTCGCGTGCCCGCGCAGCGCGCGCGAGAGCGTCGGTCTGCACCCGGGCGGCGCTGCAAAGAGCGGCGCCAGCTGCGTGCGGCTAGCGAGGCACACGAACGCGATGAAGCAGCGCTTGAGCGCGCCGAGCAGCGCGCGCGACTGCGCGAAGCGCGCCGCCGTCGTGAGCTCGAGTGCCACGGCGCCCGCCGCCGCCAGCAGCACGAGCGCGGTCGGCAGCAACGGCGGCACGCGCGCGCGCTGCTCGCTGCTCTGCTGCTGCTGGCGGCGGCTGCGGCTTCGGTTGGGACGCGCGGGGCTGGCGCTGCTGGCGGCGGGTCTTCCTCCGGACTTGGCCATTACTAGACTGCTTCAAAAGATGCCGAAAACCGAGCTTGCGCGGGAAAGCGACGAGCCAAATGAGAGGGAAGATTCTCCGAATACATTTGGCTAGATTGAGCACCAGCACGCAGATGCTGTGTACGTCTAGACTGTGGACTAACTCGTGCGCAGGCTCGAGTTCGAGCCCGAATCCCACAGCTGTGTGAGCAGACCCGCACTCCAGCTCTCGCTTGCTGTCCTTCCTGCCTCGCCGCCTAGTTGACGGAGATCGTCGCCGGATCGCTGGCCTTCGTGCTTCTTCGTGCAGATCTGGAAGGCGAAAACTGACTCGGGTAACAGCTCGACCCTCGTTGGCTCGTTGGTGCAGACACTCCTGCCGTGGCGGTCGAGAAAACTAACAGACGCAGGACTCTCCTGCGTGCTGTCGTCGCTCCATTCAGCTGGCAGCAGGATCGACGTCGCGGACACAGTCGTCACTAGTTATCTGGGACTTGGATCGCGTCGACTTTGGCGGTCGTGCCAGACCCGGCGTGTCACTTGCTCGGGCTCTGCCTCGTGTCTTGCCGAGCTCAGTTCCCCATAGAAGTCAAGCAAATGAAAAGTACATTCATGCCGCTCGATGATGGAGCTGCTTAGCTTAGAAGTCGCCGGCCTCGAAGCCGCCGCCGCCGCCGCCGTCCATGCCGCCGCCCATGTCGCCGCCCATGTCGCCGAGCGCATCGCCGAGCAGCATTCCGCCGAGGAGACCTGCGCCAGCGCCCGCGGCGACCGCAGTGCCGGTGCCCATGCCGCGGCGGTGTCCTCCGTGGTGGTATCCTGGGCCGTACCCTTGCTGCACGTACATTGGCTGACCGTATCCAGGCTGGCCATAGCCAGGTTGGCCGTATCCAGGCTGACCGTATCCAGGCTGACCGTATCCAGGTTGAGCCGCGTACACTGGCGGCTGCGTCACGTACATCTCGCTCGGCTGGTTGCGGCGGCGGCGCCGCTTCAAGCACGTCACGACCGCGGCGCCGATGATCGCGAAGAGCACGAAAATGCTGATGCCGATCCACATCCACGTCGACGACGCCTTCTTCGAAGTCGTCGTGGGCACGCGACATCTGCACTCGTTAGTGGCCGGCGCGCAGAGCGAGGAGCTGGCGCAGCAGCACGCCATGCGCTGGCTCGCGGGGCTGAGCCACGCGTTGCAGTACACGCCCGGCGTATTGCGGAACGCCTTGGAGCAGTCGCCGCCGTCGCGGCAGATCTCGCACTGCGACGCGCTCACCGTCGCGTTGGCGGGCGTCGTCGAGGTGTTGGTGGCTGTCTGCGCGCATGCAGACGGCAGCAGCAGCAGCGCGACAAGAGCGACTGCCAGCAGCAGCAGGTGGCGCCGCAGTTTCTCGCGGGTGGGGGCGGGGCGCGCCATGGTATGTTGCAGGCTGCGTTTGCTTCCAAGAGCGCCGATTTGCAAGTGGGAAGAAAGAAAATAGAAGCCAGTTGGGGTGAAGGCTTCCACCAGATGCTTCCACTCGTGCGTGCAGGCGAGTAGCGTACTCCGGAGCCGATACTTCGAGCAGTCCTGCGAGGTGCTTTCGCAGTGCCATCGCCGTCGTTCTGCGTCGTTCTCGGCTACCTCCTCGAGAAACAAACAAGAAAATCCAGCGCCGAATGCGTTGGACACTCGTTTGCTTGTCGTGACGATGATGAGCCAGGGCTCACAGCCGCATCTTGGCCGCGTACCTGGAACTCGAGTGAGTGGAGTGCACCTGGAATGGCGCGAACCTGGAAGGTGGCCCTGACTCAGATGACATCTCGCCGTACTCCAAACTCGCGTCAACACGATCTGCGCGGAACATGGCTACAGACTCAGCTTTCGTCCGCAACAGCACGAGATCGGTGCGGCACCGCCCGAGACCCTGTTTGTCGGCGTGGTTGTCAAACGAGAAACGAGGAGACTTCTCGGGTTCTCTCGCGATCTCCACCCACTCTGCTTGTCATCCACACAAGCGATCAATCGCAACCGCGAGGAGCAACGACGACGACGATACGAGCACTTTCATTTGTGTATCAAGCAATGTCCGGCGACTTGCTACTGCTGCTGCTGCTGGCGCTGCTGTGGTCGACCTAGAAGTCGCCCGCGAAGGTGTCGCCACCGTAGTCATCGCCGCCACCACCACCACCGTAGTTGTTGCTCTGGTTGTCGTTGTCGCCGCCATCCGCGAGCGCATTCCCGATAAGCATACCGCCAACCAGTCCGGCTGCTGCTCCGACCGCAATGCCGGCGCCGGTACCCATACCACCGCCGCGTGGGCTATTGCTGTGGTAGTGGTGGACCGTCTGTTGAGCAGGGTAGGCGCCTGGGGCGTATCCTTGCTGGGCATATCCACCCTGCTGGTACACAAGCTGCGGCGGCGGCTGCTCGACGTACACGGGCGCGGGCTGGTGCTGCTCAACGTACACGACTTCCTTGTCGCTCGAGATGCTGCTTCTTCGGTCACTGTTCGAGCGCGACCAGAAGTAGTATGCCACGCCGATGATGATCAGCAGCACGATCACGCCCGCGACGATGAAGATCCACTTCTTCGAGGACTCGCTCTTCGCTTTCGGTGTCGGCGTCGGCGTGGGTTTTGACGTTGTGAGTTTCTTGCAGTTGCACGAATACGTGCCGCGGTCGCAAGTCGAATCGCGCGGGCAGCAGCACGAGTGCTTCTGGCTCGCAGTGTCGAGCCACGGACCGCAGTACTGGCCCGGCGCGTTCAGGTACGCCTTGCTGCAATCATTCGTGTTGGCGCAGACGTCGCAGCCGCTGAGCGGGGCGGTGGTCGCTGCCTGTGCTTCAGTGGTCGACCAGAAGGCAGCGAACGCGAGGAACGCCAGCAACAGGACCGAGGTCACTCTGCCGACGCCCGTCATTGTTGTCTAGGATTTAGGGAGTTGTGGGCGCGCGGAGAGTTTGGAGAGCGGGGAGTGTCCTGTATGCCTCGAGTTGGGGATCCGAGGAAGTAGGAAAGGAATGCGCGCTCGCCGGAGAATCCAAGAATGAGCTCGAGCTCGGCGAGCTCGGCGAACTCGAGCGCTCAGTGCAAGTACTGCGGGCCAGAGCGAATGCAAAGACGGCGACAAGTTCGTCGAGCAGGAACTTCCGAGCAGAATGAAAGCAGCAGCAGTCCGACTGCTGTGTGCGGTGCGACAATCTCTTGCCTCGAAGTGGTGAACGAGCAGAGCTCGCCCGCCCGCCCCCTTGAACACGAATCGTAACGCAGTGCAGCGGCAGCGCGGACACTGGCTCGCTTGCCCAGCCGACCGCCAGACCGACCAGCCAGCAAGACTGCAAAGAATGCGGCACTCGCTCATTCGCATCTCCTTGCAAGCAACGTGGCTTGCTGGACCTGATGGTGGTGAGCAGGGACTGTGGCGGCACTTGCATCCCACGATTGGTTAGTTTTTGTCGCGACATGACCGGCGTGCGGCGGAGTGTGCTGGTGGCGGCGTCTAACGCCCAGGCACAGGTGATACTGAAGCCTTGAGATGGGCGAGTGCGTGTCCCAACAAGCAAAGTTGTCGTCGGTGATGTGGTGGTGGAGCTGATGCCCCTGTCATGACTTCTCGAGAGGGAGGTCTCGAGAAGTGTTGAACTTTTGCGGACTTTGCTTCGACAATGCTTTGATATGCCTGATGTGCGAGACGGCTACACCAGCAGCTCAACAGGGGTCTGCCATCCGGTAACAGAAGCATCAACGGCAGAGAGCCCCATGCAGCAAACTGCATCAAAATCCAAACGCTGGACTAATCTCGACTCGGACTGTCAGGCAAGACCAGAAGCCCAGGAATCGGCACCGTATGAACAACAAGGTTTGCGACAGCTCACGTGCTCGTGATTCTACATCGTCTGGTGCACACATGAGTGCGTTGGTTTCCGATCTCGCCAGCAAAGCTCTTGCTCGCCCGCAACGAGCTGTATCTTGCCTGAACGACGAACGGCGGATTCTCGCGCTCCTTTTTCCAGCCGCCAGCGCTGTATCTCGGTCAATGGCCGATGCGACATTCGATCGATGTCCACGCGCCATTGTTGACTTCGGGACGCTCGGGTCTGCTGTGCGACTGAGAACGCGAACTCTCACACACGCACGTGGGTACACGCGCGGACGAGGTCCGATCTGTGTAATGTGCGCTCTCTCTCTCTCTCTCTCTCTCTCTCTCTCTTGCTTGCTTGCATTGGTCATGTGTTGGAGGAGGAGAGCAAGTTTCGGTTTGGTGTCAATGAATCGAGGACAGGACAGATAGAGTAGGTCAGGAGGAATTCGCGAGTCAACCAGGAAGAGAATAGCAAGCACATGAACCTTTGCTGGAGGTGGAAGTGCTGCTGCTCGTGGAGATGTTGCTGGAGGGAAATGCCGTGTCGCGGTGCATCGCTGTGTTGGCGACGATGCTTGGTTGACTTCCGAATCGTCTCCTGGTTCTTCGATTTTGTCTTGCAAAGTTCCTTGTCCTTTTTGGTCGTGATTGAAGTGCACGCCTGAACGTCCGAGAAGACCTCGAGGTACTAGCCGGCCTTCAGATGACCGACGCACTTCATGGCGCTCCGACTGACGAAAGTGAAAACCCTCGCAAAGAACCCCAGCGTTCCTCCAGTGCGGTCACTAGCGCGACGTTCTGGAAGGTGCTTGCCGGAGGACGCGGCATACCAATCCTCGGTCTCGGTGTTTCGCGTCGCCGTTGCAGCTCTGCTTGTGCAGGCAGCACAAAGAGAGACAGAGAAAGAGCAACAGACAGTTCGTAAGTAGAATCGTGAGCGTGGAGACACTTCGAATGGATTAGAGGAGCATGGCATGTGGAGCCCACATGAGGAACTACAGAGGATCATTGCGTGGGTGCAAACTTGATTGACGACAGCAGTGCAAGAGGTGGCGGCTTTGTCTGACACGGCGAAGGCAATAACTGATCGGTCGATGCCGAGCGCGGGTGGTGGCCCCGTGCGTGTCGCCAGCTTCACGAAGACGCCTCGCGTGTAAACCATGCTGTCGCTTGACGGCGGCGGTGCTTGGGACCGTAAGCGGCTTGAGCGCTTGCAAGCTTGTTATCGAAGGAGCTCCTCTGGAGAATGCACTTTGCAGCGGGCTGAGGAGAAAAGGTGTGTCGTGAGAACAGAGCTACCTAACGCACACGCAGTTGTACAACGTACAGGTGACGCACGTCTTGGTCTTGGATCGAGACGTGCATGCCGCACGGAGCATCCGCCTGAAGAACGAGCACTTGCTCAACCAGTTCTCCAGATCGCGGGTGGTGCTTCCAGGTTCGCGTGCTCGAGAGCTAAGTACGCAGCGACTAAAAAATGTCCAACCTGGCAAGTGAATTAACAAGAATTTTGCAGATAGACCAGTGGTTTTTGATCTAAAAAGTAGTTTTTTTTAGTTTACGAACTCAAACTTATAGCACTTTTCCCATTTTCGCCCATCTTCACCCATCTGACGATGGGCGTGGACTGGCGTCGGCGCATCTTGACGCTCGTCGTCGGGGCGCCCGCGGCGCTGCGGTTGCTGCTCTCGGACACGGGCATGCCGCTGCTCGTGATGGCGATCTGCGCGCTCTGCCTGCTCGAGTTCGAGAGCAACCTCTGCGCGCAGCTGACGCCGCGGCGCCGAGAAAAGAGCAGCGCGCGTCGCGTGCTCGTGGTGGCGAGCGGAGTGCTCGTATGTCTTTCGGCGTGGGGCGGAGACAAGAACGTCCATGGTGCGGTGAGAGACGCCAGCTGTACGTGACGTTCGCCGACCGACTGGCAGACTGACGGTGCGTGCGCGCGTGCGTACATGGTTACAGACGCGACGACAGCGCTCGCGATGCTCGCGGTGATCACCTTCCACCTGCTCGCGGTGGACAGCGTCGACCAGCACGGTACGCGGTGAGAGCGCGCATGTGAGTACTAAAGCAAGCGATCGGACAGCTAACAGTCGGACGGACGGATGGGCGGGCGGACGGTGTGCATGCACGCGATTGGCAGCGATGACGGCGCTACTCCTCGACGTCTTCGCGCTCGTGTTCATCGCGGGCGGACTGAGCCACGCGATCCTGCTGCGCTACGCCCACGAGACGTACGGCGTGGGACTGCAGCTGCTGGGCCTCGTGGGTGCGTGGGTGTGCGACTCCGCAGCGCTCGTGACCGGCGCGTTCTTCGGCCGCGCGAAGCTCGCGCCGGCGATCAGTCCGGGCAAGACGGTGGTCGGCGCGCTCGCGGGAGTCGCGTCCAGCGTCGCCACCGTGATGGCGTTCCACGCGCTGCCTCGCGTCAGCTCTGCGTTCGAGAACCTGCTACCGCCGTCTGCGGTGCTGACGCAAGTGACGCTCGGCGTGGCGCTCGGCGTGCTCTGCGTCCTCGGTGACCTGACCGAGTCGTTCGTGAAGCGCGTGGCGGGCGTCAAGGACTCGGGCGCGTTCTTCCCGGGCCACGGCGGCTGCCTCGACCGCATGGACAGCGTGCTGCTCGCCGCGCCGTTCCTGTACTTCTACTGCCGCCTCGCGCTTTAGGCGCTGCGAGTACGGGAGTGCGAAGGGAGTGGGCGTGCACGTAGAGTAGAGTAGAGGAGCGGAAGAGGAGGAGGGCGACTGAGCGAATAGACGCCGGAGAGCTCCGCACGCACGCCATGTTACAGCGTCTCGTCGACAGCGGCCTCCACGGCGCTCTCGAGCGCGGTCTTCCCGCTCTTCCGCGACGGGACTTTGCCGGCTGCGGTCGGCAGCTTCTCGTTGTCGTCGCTTTCTTTTTCTTCGGTGGCGCGTGGCTTGCGCTTGGCGAGGAACTTGCGGCGCTCGGCCTGCGAGCCGCTGAACTTGCGCGAGTACTTGTGCATGCGGTCCCTGCAGGCACGCGAGAGAGCAAGCGTGAGGGTGTCTGAGCGTCCGGCCAGACGCACTAGAGCAGACGTGCAGCGCCATCCGCAGCGAAACGCACGTGATGATGCTCGCGTCGTCCGGCCGCAGCCGAAAGTGCGTCTTGCGCACGCGCAGGTCCATCTCCGAGACCGTCCCGTCGCCGATGCCGTGCAGCTGGTCGATCTTGGCCGCGGCCTCCGCCTGCCGCCGCGCGATGTCGTCGTACACCGAGTCGCTGCGGCGTCGCGCGCGCCAGTAGTAGAGTGCGACGGAGAGCAGCAGTATGAGCGACGCGTTCGCGCCGAGCGTCGACTAACCACGCGAGTGAGTGAGCGAGTGGGGCGCTGGTGGGTGGCCGATTAGAGGGAGAGGCAGCGTACCTTCACGAGCCCCTTGGACGCGACGCCGAGCGCGAAGAGCAGCAGCAGGTGCTTGCGCTCCAGCTCCATGCTGATGCTGTCGTTTTGGCGATTTTTCCTTTCACCTTTTGCACGAAATTGTGCACTGGCACTACCACCAGCAGCAGATCTCACGTCGTGTTGATCGGATCGAAGCTGCCGGGACTGCGGTACTCTGGGTCCGAGCGATAGCGCCAACGTGCTGGTCGAGAACCTGCGCTGTGAACTCGAGCATCGCGTCCGTCTGCAACAACCACTTCAGGATCCGTACCATTCAAGAAGAGAGCGACTGTGGAGTTCATCTCCAAGACGGGAGATCCTCGCTGCACATGTGTTGCTTGGTCGACGAAGTCACAAAGTTTGTCAGCGTGAATGGGTGACATCGATGCAGCAATTGAGTTCAGTCAGGTTCGTTCGGGCATGACGGACGACCCGCTTCAATGTTCCCATGAACACTTCACGGTGTTCGTGTGAAACATGTGAGCATCGGAACGGATCTTCGGATCAAAATTGGTAGTGTACTCACTCATATGCTGTCCCTGTGTGTATATGTGTGTGTGTGTGTCGATTGTTTCCTATATTGTGTAGACGCGCTTCCCTTCCGTCGAGGAGGCTAGTGGCTGCGTCCGCTGTCTTCCGATCCGACTGCCGGGTAGCATCGTCGTCGTCATCTATTGGTACCCGAGGAACTCCCACATGTTCTCCAGCACAGCTTCGTCGAGACAGTGCCCAGGCGAGCGCTGCTCAAATACGCGGAGCACTGCGAGGCGCTCGAAGAGGAATCCTTCGTGCCACGTGCGCGAGTCGCCCGTGAACTCGACGTCGCCGAGCTCCGGAGGGAACGTGTTGCCGTACTCGAGAGCCAGGTGCTCGAGATGGATGTTGTACTGCAGCGCCTCGAGCACCGCGCGCATGCCGATGGCGTCGATGTTGTTGAAGAGCAGGCTGAGGCTTGTGAGCCACGTCCCCTCGCGCGTATGGTCGTCATTGATCAGCAGCATCGCGAGGTCGAACGCGCCGCGGAAGCCCAGCTCGTTCGAGTCGAGGTTCAGCTTCTTGATGCGGCACTCGCCGCGGTGGTACGCTTCCACGAGCGCCGATATGTCTGTGAGCTGACAGTTGGACAGGTTCAGCGACGTGAGGTACGGCGACGAGTGCAACACGCGCCGCAAGATCTCCGCGGCTGGGAGTCCGAACGACTCCGGCGCACCGATCCGGTTGCCGCTCAGGTTGAGCGACTCGAGGTGCTCGCTCACGCCCGACATCTGGCAGAAGAGCGTTACGAGCGGCACGACCATGCCCTCGGCTTCGTGCGACTCGATCATGTTCCAGAACGTCGCCGTCTTGAGCAGGGATGCCGGGGAACACACGCGCGGCGACATCGCGACCTCGCTCAGCTCCAGCACGGACGAGCGCGGCAGCCAGGCGAGCCCGAAGCCCGGCACGACCACGCACAGCCACTTGTTGAGCAGGCAGAAGACCTCGAGCAGCTCCCGGTCCTTGATCATGCCTGTGAAGACGCCCTCCTCGATGATGTGCGCGGTCGGCAGCGGACGCACGGTCGTGTTCTCCTTGATGAGCGCGAACAAGCGGCGCTTCGGAATGCTCTTGAGTAGGATGCGCTTGATGTCCTCGCGCAGGATCTTGTCCTTGTTGAACGCGCTGTACTTCCGCAGCGCCGCCGTATACTCGGGGATGAGCAGCACATGCGCCGGGTGGCCGCCCGACATGATGCCCTCGACCATCCGGATGTCCTCCAGCCGCAGCATGTTGCGCGAGAGGTCGAGGTTCGCGATCTTGGCGGTCGAGTTCGGGTGGAAGAGTCCGAACGCGAGCCACGCCCAGCAGAGCGTGAGCTCCGTCGTGCGGATGCGCTCCGGCACGAGCAGCTGTTGGAGGTCCAGCGTGGTCACCGCGTTCGAGTAGTGCAGTGCCGAGCCGACGGCCGCGAAAAATGCGTTGTCCATTGGACACTCCTGGAACGCCAACTCCTTCATGAGTCCGCGAGTCTCCTCCGGCAGTGCCGCAGCGAGCGAGTTGAACTTGACCTCCGGCTGCACCGCGAACGCCGTGACGAGGAACTCGCGAAACATGGCGCGGTGGCGCTGCACGAAGCCCGCGTCGAGCGCGTCGATGAACTGGAGACTACTGATGTGCGTGAGGCGGTCGCGCATGAGCTTGGTGATCGCGCTCAGCTGCGCTGGCGTGACCGGGAAGCGCTTGAGGGTCAGGTACTCCATCAGCTTGCCGACCTGCGTGTCCTTGAAGACGTAGCGGCGCACTTCCTGGTCCGCGATCGTGCGCAGTAGGTGACGCAGATCCAAGAACTCGTCCGCAATCTCGAAGCTTAAGCCATGGTGCTCGCCCTGGTGGTACTCGCAGCGCACGAGATAGAACTCGTCGCAGGAGCAGAAGGGCAGTGGCTCCGGCTCCGACTCGGTCTCCGAGTCGAAGCGCACGTAGCGCGCGTCGTGGCGGCGCGAGCTCGCGGGCGTGCCGCTGCTGCTGGCGCTTGTGGAGCTGGTGCTGGTGGTGCTGCTCAGGGGTTTGCTGTGGTGGCGGAAGACTCCGAGGTCACGGTGGTCGTGCCCATGGCGGTAGCCATCGTGGTGGTCGTTGTGGCGGCGGTGGCTGCTGCGGCGGCTGGACGACGACGTGGACGACAAGCACTCGGTCGCGTGGCGCTGTGGCGTGTCGTGCTTGCTGCTGCTCTTACCGAGCGCGAAGCGCACCGCGGAGCGCACGATCGCCGGCATCGCAGGTGTGCGTGTTCAAGAGAGCGAGCGAGTGCGAAAGTGTCTCGAGTGCGAGTGGAAGCGCGGGCTTTGAGAAGTGCGAGCCGTTCGGTCGTCGTCGCTGATCGAGCGGCCCAATCTGCCGGCTGTTGTTGCCGCCTCCGCTGCTGCTGCTGCTGTCAACGACACGCTCGCATGACGCCGACCGGCCGCACACACACTTCAGTAGCTGACGTCCACCGCTGCTGTTGATGCAGTGCACAGCCCGTCGAAAAAAGGGGCGCACCGGTCACCCCCGAGCTTGAAGCGCGCGCAAAGCTTCAGACTCTTCATCTTCATCTTCAGCGCTGCCGACTCGGCTCGGCGCTGCGACCTGTGACACTGACACCGGGCGAAAGAGAATGAGCGGATGGTGCGTGTCTTTTCGGCTGCAAAGATACACGCGCTAGGTGCGCAGTGGAGGTGGAGTGGGCCGCCAGTAAGTTCGCTTTGTGTCAGAAATTCAGGAAAAGAATCGCGTGTCAGATCATCGGAGGTCTTCTTCTCTCAGCCTTTGAGAAGAACCGAGAGTGAGAAGCTCACTGCCACGCTCGAAATGACTGGCGGAGAACGAACCAACTGCTTGCTTGCTTGCTCGCCTGCACCGCCGCGCGTGTTTGCCGAGCTCCCGCCCTCCTTCCTTCCTGTCTCCTCCTCCTGCTTCTCCTTTCTTCTCCTTTCTTCCTCCCAGAGTGCTTTTCTGCCTCACCTCGCGCTTTTTGTCACCGCGAAGCGAGGAAACTGTGGCGGTGAAGCCATAGCATAGCATGCATGCATCCATGCGTGCATGCAGAACGGAATCCACTTACATGAACAACACTACCATTCGTGTGGAACACAAAATCGATCTAAGACCCACAGACAACAGTCGGCGTCGCTCAAAGAGTTAGTCGATACTGTCGCATCATGGCGGAATGAAATGAAGGTTGCCACGAACTGGAGTTGTTGGCCTGGCTGGCGGCCTGCGTCTCTGCACGGAGCCGGATGCTGCTGTATGCAAGCTATTTGATGCCGCCGCCGTCTGTGTCAAACAGCCGCTGGCGCTGCTGTCGCAGAGGTTTGAGAGTTTGCCTTCCTTTTTGTTTTGTGTGAGCTCATGCATGAATGGATGATGGTTGGATGTGTGTGTGTGTGCGTGCGAATCCTCTCGCACAAAACGCGCTCGCTCGTTCGCTCGATACGGATCGGCGATCCGGCTCATGCTGCGCGGATGAGGGATCAAATCGGCGGGCTGCTGCTGCCTCCGAGTGCTCGAGCCCAGCTGGTTGGCGATACATACACTCCCGCTCCACACAACGACGACGACAACGACGACGACGACGACGACGACAGCAACGACGACAACAACGACAAATGTGTGACTGAAGACAGAGGAAGACAGAGGAATGCTCGGCGCGCAAGGTGTTGCACACATCTGAATATCTGAAGACAGGTCTGAAAGAGGACAGCCGATTTGATCGGTCAATCAATCACAGCACGAGAGTTCGTGAGACAGTGTTCCGATCATCTGCAACAGGTTGTACTTTATCGACGCAACGCAGTGCTGCAGTGCATCGAACCAACGATTTTTCTTGGAAACCCCGAGAAAATGAATCAAGTTCCGCCACTGGCGATTGCAGCTACAGTACGTACACACACGCTCGCGCACAAATGGCTAATTCTTGCCTCGGTCACGTATATGCAGCAGCAGAGCAGCAGTAGCAGCAGTTTGGCATGCGATGGTGTGGTTGCTATACGCTAGGCGGCGATTGCCTTTGGCGAGTTTCGTAGAACTTGGCGATCTCGAACTGGCCGAAAAGCAGGGCAAGATCGCTCTAAAATCGGTGTGCAGAGCGCGCGTCGTCATCGTGCTATTCTTGGCTTCAACATGTCGCTTGAAGCCCTAGCCTCTGACGCAGGGCTCCCTGTGAATACGGAACACGCATTGTGAGTGTGCGCTTTAGCGCTGTTTAGTACTTGGCGTCTCGACTGCTGCTCGCTTTTTGGAACGCACGACCGGTTCTCGGCGGGTCCGTCTTTTTTCAGGTTTTACTTTTTTTTTCCAAATCCGAAGCCGGCATAGTCAAACCAAGTCACGCGTCGTATCGAGCTGGTGGCTGCTCAAAAGGGCGTCACGCGTCCGCGCACAAGAGCACAAAGCAAGCACGCGACCCGGCGGCATCCATCCTTCCTCGCGGCTCGCACGCACGCAACAGCATTGCAATTGCGTGCATTTCCTCGCCGACGGCTGCCGCAGCGAGCCACCACAAGCCACGAGCAGCCAGCACCGCTGCATTCTCGTCAAGTGCCTTACCCACCCACCCCACACACAAGCGCACAAGCAACTCAGACTCGGTAAGCAACTGCCGCAGAGCCAAAAAAGCAGAGAGAGGAGGAGGAGCACTGAGGCGGCCGCAGATCTTCAACCTGCGCCGCCCCCTTTCTTCTTCCGCCCTCTGCCCAACACTCTCGCGCTGCTCGCTCGCCACCGCCAACACGCGGCAGAGACCGTCGGGGGCCCCCGCGCGCGCGCCACACCAGAGCCGCGTCGCGCGCCCAGCTGGACACGTCCGCGCGCAGCACCATCGGCCAGGCGCTTTGTCTGCAGCGCCCGCCGCATTCGTCGGTGGCGCCGCTCCTGCGCTGCTTCGCTGTCTCCAGCGGCCCGAGCGCTGCCGCTATCATGATGACTGAGCGCGACATGCGCGACCTCAAGCGCCGCCAGCTGCTACTCGCGCGCACGCCCAGTGGTGGCAGTGACCCTAGCAGCAGCAGCACTGGTGGCGGGGGCGCGGCAGATTGCGACGCGGCGTCGCCCCAAGCGAACGACCGCACCGTGCAGTCGCTGCCGTACGTCAAGTGTCGCGAGAGCGTCAGCGCCGTCTTCGGCTTCGATCGGCACGCAGGCAGCGGTGGTGCAGGCGGCGGCTCGGCGCGCCGCATCTCGACAGCGTCCGCCGCCACAACAGAGACCGCCAGCTCGCTCTCACCGGAGAGAGACACGTACCACATGCCGTCGGCGCTCTCCTACTCGGTGCCGTCCACGACACTCGTGACGAATACGCCGCGCGGCCGCCCGGCAGTCGACGTCATCGCCACGTACATGAACACGTGCGACAGCCGCTCTGTCAAGTCCGATCTGCTGCGCTCGCACGCGCACTTCTCCTCTCCGCACAGTGCGTTTGCCTTGTAGTTGTAGCTGCTGCTGCTGCTGCTGCTGCTGCTGCGCAAAGTGGATCTGCAGTCACTGCGACGAACCTGGGGCTCACATTGCGCGTGTGATTGGCAGGTGGGCTACCGATGCCGCCATCCGGGTCGCGGATGCGGACGTCATCGATGCGCAGCAACAAGGACGGCAGCGCTGACTGGGGCTGGTTCGCTGACATTGACAGTAGCGGCGAGAGCTGGGGCGGCGACAGCTCGACGTACTCGCTGCGGCGCAAGATGAGCGCGGACCTGGGGATGCTAGACCTCAACGGCTCGCTCGACGTGCTCGGCGACGAGCAGACCAACACGCGCATCACGGCGGCGCACAAGACGTTCACGGTGAACGCGGACGGGATCCCGAAGGTCGTGTCGGCGTCCATCGCGATCCCCAAGTTCCGCATCGTGCAGTCTCGCGCCGGCGCCGACCGCCACGCGCAGTATTTAATCACGCTCAAGCTCGGCAAGGAGCTGTACGCGGACTGGCGGCGGTACTCGGAGTTCGGGGAGCTGGCCAAGAAGCTGCCGGCGGAGCGGCATCCGCGCACGCTCGAAGCTTGGCGTGGCATCGAGACGCGGTGGTTCAACCGCCTCGAACCGTCGTACCTGCACCAGAAGTGCATCACGCTCGAGAACTTTCTGCGCGAGCTCATGTACGAGTCGAGTGAGCCGGCCGTGCTGCTCGACTTCCTCGGTGGCTTCATGGGCAAGGTGAACTCGCGGCCTGCAGACCCGGTGGCGTACCGCCCTGGTGCCCAGCTGCCGAAGGAGCTGCGGCCGCCGCAGCCCAAGCACGAGCGCGAGCTCTTCGAGAAGATGTGGGCCGAGAACTTTAAGCGCTCACATGTGAACTACGAGCACGGCGATCCGTGACGGAGCGCAAGGAAGACAGAAATGAGTTAATGGAGCAATTGGTTGGTTGGTTGGTGGGTGGGCGAGTGGATTGGTTGCATCGCGCGTGCGTGTGTGCGTTGGTCAGTCGCGCTTGGAGGCGTCTGCTGGCGGGTGGCAGAGCTGGTGCTGGTACACAATGAGGTCCGGGATGGCGGAGATGTCGCGCACGTAGAAGAACTGCGCGAGCTGCGTCCGCGCCACGAGCGGGAAGAGCCACGGCGAGATCTGCAAATGCGGCGCCGCTCGCGAGTTCCTGTGTTAGCAGAGCCAGGCAGCAGCAAGCCACGCACAGCGCGTTCAGGGAGCGCACCTTGGCGATGAAGACCTGCCAGAGCAGCCCCACAGCCGCCCCCACGAGCGCTCCGACCACCACCTGCTCCTTCGTGTGGTACCCGAGGCGGACGCGCGAGAAGCAGACGACGAGCGCGAGGACGGTGACCCCAGCGATCGTGAGCACTTGCTCCAGTCGCCGGTGCGCGTTGAGTCTGTCGCAACCGCGGTAGCACGTGGCAGTGAGCGTAATGCATGGCATGGCATGGCATGGCACTTGGCGCTAGAAGTCGGGACGCCTCTCTTCAATGGCGTCAACGCGCACCGCTTGTACGTGTACGCGATCACGTAGGCGGCGAAGAAGGCGACGAACTGCGCGTGCGCCGAGGGCATCCCGGCCCCGCTCAGGCGCGCGCCGGCCGGACGGCTCTGCCGAATGGTGCGCTTGAGCACCTGGTTGAGCGCCTCGTTCGCGAACTGCGCAGGCGGGCGTCAGATGGGCGCGCGTGTGGCAGAAGCTGGGCTGAGCTGGGCTGAGCTGCTGCGGCAGGGAGACGCACCTGCCCGACGAGCGCGGCGACGGCGTCGAGGTCGCGCTGGAACACGACGAGCGTCATGAACATGACGACGACGAACCTGCGAGAGCGGAGCCGTCATTTGTTGCGCCTCCCTCCGGCATGCGACGACGCGAGCCACGCACACGGGGGTGAGCGTGAAGAGCGCCAGCAGAGGGCCGAGTGGGTCGCGCGGGTCGTACACGACCCACGTGAGCTCGAACTCCTTGAGCGCCTCGGCCGGCGCCGCTGGCGCGCTCATTGCGGAGGGCATTTTGCGACTCGCCAAAGCGATTTTTGCTCGCCAAGCAGGCATTTCGGCACCATGACAGGCGCCTCAGCAAGCGCCGCGGCCAACGTGCACGCCACGCGCCTCGAGAGCCTCTTCCTGCTCGTGCGCGGTGCGTAGTGCGTAGTGCGCGCTTAGCAGGGGGCCTCCCGCCTATCGCTCTCCGGTGCTTACAAGCGCGCGCACTCTCCAGACGGCAGCAGCGCGCAGATCCGCGCAAACGCCGCCGAGAAACTCGGCCAGGCGGCGCTCGCGACCCCCGCGGGCGGTCGCGCGATCATTCAGCAAGCGCGGGAGCTGGCGCGCGACGCGGAGTGGGACGTGCGCGTGGCGGCATCCAAGTGCGTCGAGGGCGTCGCGCGGGCGCTGCGCGTGGAGCGCGCGGCACTCGCAGACGCGTTCGCCGCCGCGTCGTGTACGTCTGACAGGCCGCGCCTGGGTGCAAGCGGCTCGAGCGCGCTGACGAGCGACGATCTGTATGTGGTGTTGTGCTTGTGCGTGTATGTAAAGTCGGCGGTCGAGATGTGTCGTGCCCAGCGCTCAGTTTTCAGACGGTGGACATCCGGACCGTAGTCGCGGAGGGCGCGCCGTTGCTCCGAAACGGCGGAGAGGTACGCACGCGGGGGCTAGTGATGCAGCTTTTACAGTAGCTGTTGTCATTTGCCAGACTGACGCATCTGAGGGACGCTCAACACGTACAGGAGTACCTGTACGAGACGAACCTGAGTCCAGAGCAGCGCAAGATGCATGCGATCAAGCAGCGGCGGCTGCTGCTGCGCCGCATCTCGGGCGGCTCGGAGCCGATTTGGACCACGCGCGAGGACTCGTTCGCGCAGCAGATGTTGCCGAGACTCAACGCGGACCGTACGAGCGCGTCTGCTCGGCTGGTTGTTGGTGGGTAGTTGAGCGTTTTTGACGAGGCTCTGGTTGATTGTAGATGTGAAGGATATCGCCGACGACATTGAGCAAGGAGAGGAGGACGCGGAGCTTCGTGGGGTCACAGCTGCGACAGCACCGGCTCCGAAGAGAAAGCGAGCAGCAGCAGAGTTGTTGGACTCACAGCTACAGCTGGTCGGTCCCGAACCAGCGAGCTCAAGCGCGAAGAAGTTCAAGGCAGGCCATGCCGTCCATGGAGAAGACGACGAGGACGACATTGAAGACCGCCAGACACATCTGCGAACTATCGCGGAGCTCGTCGTCGACCTCTTCGAGAGTGTCTTTGACTCCAAGTGGGAGGTTCGGCATGGTGCGCTGCTGTCGCTTCGCCAGGTGTTCCTCGCGTCCGAACTGATTCAGTCATTCAAGGGCAGCGAGTGCGCGGGGCTTGCCTCGGCGTGGCTCGAAGAGTGCCTGGTGCGCTGCATCTGCGTGCTTGCGCTCGACCAGTTTGTCGACTACTCGGCCGATGGCTCCGTTTCGCCAGTGCGTCAAGTGTGCGCGCAGGTGTTTGGAATTCTGCTGGGGAACTTGCAAAACGAGCAGCGTCTGCTCGCCAAGTATCTCGAGATCTTGCGCGTACTCTTTCAAGGCTCGACGTGGCACGCGTGCCACGGCGCGATGTTGGGACTCAAGTACCTGGTCTTGGCGCACAAGTCGCACGCGCGGACGCTGGTGCCGCTCTTCTTTAAGGACATACTGGACACATTTGAGAGACGCCAAGAAGAGGAAGAAGTGATGGTGCTCGCTGCCGAGATGTTCGAGGACTTCACTGGGTTCTTAGATGATGTTCCGCAAGATCACATCCGGGAGGCTGCGGCGCTGCTGTGGAAGACACTCGCCGAACATGCGGCCTCTGGACTTGTTCCAGCGAGCACAATCCGGGCGCTGAGTGCGTGGTACAATCACGCGCCGCTGCGAAGAGTCCTTGAGCACGACGAGAAGGTATCGGCGCTGGCAGAGGTAAGTATCCACCAAGTCGTCCCACTGCTTCACCAAGCAGTGCGAGCTGTTCGTCTGTCGGCGGCATTGTGCACCTCTGCGATGTTCCAGATCGGCGGCACACTAGCAGAACCGCAGTTGATTCGGTACTTCCTGTCACATCTGCTACTCCAGTTGTTGCGAGAAGAGGACGAAGGTGTTCGGGCGAGTGTATATGAGGCATGGAAGGATGCGGTGTTGTCAAGCTCCAAACAAAACGTGCTTGTCACTGCAGTCTCGGCAGATCTGCCGTCCTGGACAGATCTCCTTTGGTCGGTATCAGGTGCACATTGCCTGAATGTGAATTACAAGCTACCACAGACGGCGTCACTCAAGTACGAGATAGCAGAAGCAAGCTCTGCATCACGGGTAGCGTTTGCAGACGCGATCGGGTACCTTGGAGCCCACATGCCGATGGATTCAGAAGCCAGTGTTGCGTTTGCCCAGAAGCTCAGCGACAGCATGCGATCTGCGTCTGGGGACCAGCAGTGCGGCGCACTGCTAACGATATCCCGGTGGGCGTTCTACGAGAAGAAGAGAGCTGTTGATGGCTCTGAGGCTTTGTCAGATCGCCTGGTAACGCTGCAGAGGGCGTTTGGAGAGGAACTTCAAGAGCTCTCGCGGCAGGATTGGGTAGTGCAGAACCAGGGACGCCTGGGCGAAGTCTACTACTCGGAGCAACGCGGGTTGCTGAAGCGTGTTCGAGTGATGGAGGCGAGGATCGTGGAGATCTTTCGTGCCAACGGAGTTCTATGCGGTCCCACAGCGTCAGACAGCACTGCCTCGGGTGCGTGGTCAGCAGCCGAGTGCTCGCGTCGCATTGCTGAAAACGTCGGTTCGTTCCCGTACGGCGACTTGGCCACTTGCTCGACAGACTTTGAGCTCGCGCACTTTAAGCGCCAGGACCTGTTCCTTGTCGATGAGACGTTGCAGCAGAGCTTTGCTCGGTATTACCATCGCGTGCAGGGTCTCGGCAGCTGCGCGTTCAGCAATCTCCTCGCGATTCCGCCCAAGAAAAGTGGGTTTCTCGTGAAAGCACTCATGGACTCGCTCAAATCGGAAGAGAACGTGAACTTTCAGCTTCTTTCCGCACAGACGATGGCAGACTTTTCAGTTTCTCAAGCCCACGTCCAGCGGAAGTGCGTTGCAAAGATCGTGTCGAATCTGTGCAACAGTGCAGCCGCTCTGGCGTTCTCAGAGCACGGAGATCTGTTGTCTGAGGCGAACCGTGGCGACAGCAAGGAAGCACCCTCTTCATCAGAGGCGATGCGGAAAGCACGGATTCGCGCGAGCGGGGCAGAGGTCACGCTCCGAGCGATGTGCGAGACCGCAGGGGCGACTGTCTTCTCGCTGTTCCCTTCGCTGAATGACATCATTTCCAAGTGCTGGGTGTCGACTCCTCCTGATGACAAGATTGTCCAACAATGCTGCCATTTGGTGTCTACGCTCGTGCCGGCGATCCACCTGGACGCGTACCCCACTTGCTTTGTGTGGCTCGAGAGACTCGCGGCACTCGTGACTCAGCCATATCGACTCGGTCAAACGAGAGCGGCAGTGACTCATGCCTGCGCAAGTATCTGTCTTCATGCGAGAGAGCTCCAGGGGCGCGCGATGAAGCTCGTGTACCAACACATCTTTGCTGTGTTCAATAGTGGAACTGCAGTACAAGGTGGCACGAGCCCGCTGCTTGGTGCGACCATGATGCTTCAACAGATTGTTAGAGCACTGTCGAGCGATTTGGTGCCATACATTCCAAGTCTGGTGCACTACGCGATGAAGGCGATGAGTTCACAGGCTTCTGATATCCGGTCACTTGCAGCGCGCGCGTTCGCCGAGTTGGTCCCGCTTGTGCCTCTGCGGATGGATCTCGCAACTGACACAACACAAGGGCATGCAGAAGTTTCAGAGTCGCTGCAAGCGATCGTCGGTGAGAACCAAGTCTCGCGGGCATTTCTCGAGAGCTTGGTAGAAGGAAAAGCTGTCAAGCACGTTGCTGTCGATCACGTTCTCGCGGGTGGCGTCTCGCTCCGCTCGTACCAGCAACACGGTGTCGATTGGCTGTCGTTTCTGTTCGAGAACAGCCTCCACGGGATATTGGCCGACGACATGGGGCTCGGGAAGACGCTTCAGACGCTGGCAGCTATCGCAGGGTATGCGAGTTCTCTCAACCTTCCAGCGTCAAGGTGCTTGATCGTGTGCCCACCTGTGGTCACGGACCATTGGTTGACAGAGGCGTCGTCACGGTTTGCAGGCGCTTTCACTAGCGTTGTGGACTACTCTGGGTCGCCAAACGACCGGAAAGCGGCCCGGAAGGCACTTTCATCCAAGTCATCGCTGCCGCGTGGTGTCACGCTCGTCATCACGACATACGCAATGCTTCGCACCGAAATCGCCTTTCTCAAGCAGACCGAGTACGAGTTCGTTGTATTGGATGAAGCACACCTAATTCGGAACCCAGCGACATCGCTGTTCAGTGCAGTGCAGCAGCTCACCGCGTCGCATCGAGTGGCGCTGAGCGGGACGCCACTACAGAACAACGTCGCTGACCTGTGGTCACTGTTCGAGTTTCTCATGCCTGGGTATCTCGGGGACTTTGCGGCTTTTCGAAGAGATTTCGTGTTGCCGATCTCTAGATCGCGCGAGCGGAACGCTACACCGAAGCAGAAGGAAGTTGCGGCGCTGGCAATCACGCGCCTGCACCAGCGAGTCCTTCCGTTCATTCTGCGACGCACGAAGAGTCAGGTGCTGAAGGATCTGCCACCCAAGATCATCTCGAACGTGCTGGTTTCGATGACACCGGTCCAGAAGAAGTTGTATGCCCTTGCATGTGCGGGAAGCGAGAGTGAGGGTTCTAACAGTGTTGCTGGCGATGGTGCTGCGCCAGCAATGTCGAAAGTACTGGTGAATCTTCACAAGCTCCGAAAGATCTGCGTGCATCCAGCACTCGTTTTGCAGGATGGTGCTCTTGCGCGGCAGCTGAAATCAACGGAGACGAAGGCAGCAGCAGACTGGAGTAGCTCTGGCAAAATGATTGCGCTCCGCGATTTGCTGGTAGATGCTTGTGGCATTGGCGTCACAAGTCAAATGGGCGGCGACGACGACGATGATGAGATCGCGCCCGCGCAACACCGCTGCTTGATATTTGGCCATCTGAAGGAGACGCTCGATGTGATCGAGCAAATGATCAAGAATGCACTTCCCAGCACCACCTACCGGCGTCTCGACGGCCAGACAGCTCAGCACCAGCGCGCGGCGATCGTGAGGCAGTTCAACGAGGATCCGACAATCGATGTGCTTCTGCTCACAACGTCGGTTGGAGGTCTCGGACTAACGCTCACCGGCGCTGACACAGTCATCTTCATCGAGCATTCGTGGAATCCGTTCGTGGATCTGCAAGCCATGGATCGAGCGCATCGAATCGGTCAGCGACGTGCCGTGCGCGTGTTCCGTCTGATCGTGAAAGAGTCTTTGGAGGAGCACATCATGGACTTGCAAGCATTCAAAGAACGCGTGTCGACGACCGTCGTTGCGGAGAACGATGCACAGCGCAGCATGAACGCAAAGACAACTGAGGTGCTGAGCTTGCTGCAGAGCTCTTCAGCCATCGTGAAAGCCAAGGACGCTGCTGCTTCAGCAGCAAAGGAAAAGCGGCACAGACAAGCGGATCACACGCAGTATTTGCCAGCGGAAGCACACGCGCTCCTAGGCCAGCTAGGCGAGCTGTGGGACGAATCCCAGTACTCTTCTTTGGCGTTTCCAGGTGAGCTGAAAACATAGAGATGGAAGCGACGAACAAGGCTATACGTCACTGAGCCGGTTGAGAAAAGGAACTCTCTGATGGGTGAGAATCACCAGTTTATGCCGCGTCAAGGAGGTTCTCGACATCGAGCTGCAGGATGTCAGCATCGCAGCCTAGGATTGACGACACGTTCGGGAACGTGCGACCACGATCACCGTGCACAAACTCTTTCACGTACGTCCCGGCGGAGGTCGTGAGGCGCAGCAGCATGTAGTGCTTGTTGAGCACCTCGCAGTTGGCAGCGTGGATGATCTTGGGGCGCGTCATGAGCGTCCGCCGGTGGAGCACACGCACGGGGGTTTCCTGCTGGATCGTCAAGTCCTGGATCGCGTCCAGCTTAGCGACCGCCTCTGGTGTGAGCTCCGCTTCCGACCAGACAACGCAGCTGCAACATGAAAACGAGCACATATCGTCCGTAAGTTTACCTCAATTGAGCACACACGTTGGCAGGAACATCACACGAGCGTGTGAGACGGATTCCCGATGATCGTACCAGTAGGTTTTCTTCTTCGAGTCCGCACCAGCTTGGAGCCCGGCAAAGTACTCTTTCGTCGATGCCTTCGAGTGACGGATCTCGACAGCCCCAATGTTCGCGGCGTTGACGGCATCTTCGACTTGCTTGAACTCCTCGTCCGTTAGGTTGGCTTTCTTCGCGTCAATCACTTCGAGGATGAACGGCCGGCCGTTGCCGAGCATGCGCACGTCCACGTCTTCGCGGCCGGCAGTGTGGAATTTGTAGCTCGCACCACGGAAGAACGGCAGTGCGATGTCCCCAATCGCCTCTTCCACTGACGACTCGCCCATGCGCACGCCTTCGAGAACCCACGGCGATTGGCTTAGTCCCCGCTTGAATTTGAGGTACCGCCCCTGCATGTACACGGGGTCGCGCTCCAGCGTCACCTCCACGGTCGGTCGTGTAGAAAGCAACGAGGGCGGACTCTTCACTGTTCCTGGCATCACCGATAGCTGCTCCAAGGCGCGGGTGACGGCGCCAAAGCCACCAAGCACCGGCTCGGGGCCACGGCGGCGCTTTCTCGAGTTTTCCAGCTGGAGCTGCGTGGATAAAACCGAAGCAAATGCAAGATAGTATCAGCGTATCCACTTGCAGGCAGGTTGCTACTCTACTCGACGTGTCGGCACCTTGATGGCCGGAATCTGCTGAACCTCGTCCGCAGACTCGTCGTGCTTGATATCGAGCGTCACAGCGAAGTTGCTCGCGTTCGTGCACACGGCGTCGTGAAAGCACTTGGAGATCGCGTCGGAGACGAGTGACTGTGGGAGGACGAGGAAGCACAACGGAATAGTGAGTTGTAGTTGCAAACTACAAGCAACTTCATCACACGCCGACCACACACCTTGAGCACATCCTTGAGGTCGAATGGGATCCGCGTGTGGAAGGTGCTCACGTTGCTGCGGAGGTACTGCAGCAGCGAGTACTCGCGCAGCAGCACGACGCTGGGCAGCTTGATCTTGAGCGCGAAGGTCGTCGTGTCATAGTTGCTGCAGCACCCACACCCACACATGAACTCACCAGATCATTGAGTTCACCAACGCCAGTGGCGACCGACGAGCGGGAGAAGAACAACGGACCTCTCGAGCGCCTGGCGGCGGACGTCGGCGAGGAGCTCGTCGTGAAGAGCGCCGCTCAACACGCCGACGCAGCACGAACAGACTGCCGGAAGCGAGGGGGCGACACACACGCACAAGTGGTTCCATCAGACGAGTGTTTGTTCAAGTGAGTAACGCGACGCAACGCACCGGCGCTGTTACTGCTGCCATTGTCCGAAGCGGCTTGCGTCGCTGAATCGGCAGCGATCTCGTGGATGGCGGTGCGCAGCTCGCTCTCCGAGCGGCTGCGAGCGAGCGAGAAAGAGGCGGTAAGGCGAGCGAGCGCGACTGGCGAACCAACGCGTCCACGTACGCATAGAGAGCGAGGTCGCTGATGCCCGCGAGCCGC
This sequence comes from Globisporangium orthogonon, assembly GCA_023334005.1. Classification (NCBI taxonomy): domain Eukaryota; phylum Oomycota; class Peronosporomycetes; order Pythiales; family Pythiaceae; genus Globisporangium; species Globisporangium orthogonon. The sequence continues at coordinate 46,059 of JAASFW010000057.1, forward strand.
AGACAGCAGCGTGGGCAGACGCCGAGCGCCTGCGCCGCCGCGAAGCCTTCGGGCGTGAGCGCTCGCTGCAAGGTGTCCATGCTGGATGGAGGCGGTGATTGGCTAGTAATGTGCGTCGACGATCAGACCTAATGGGATCAGACTCAGTGCTTCCTCTCCTCGACGATCTGAGTCTGCTTGAAAGCCAGCTGCTGGCGTCAGATCAGAGAGCGAGTGAGCGAGCGATCGAGCAAGAGCCACGTTGCGCGAGCGCGCGATGCCGTCCATCTGCCCACGGTGAGTATATACAGTGCAGCTGCTTGGCCGATCGTGGCGTCGCCGCTGCCAGTCGAATGGGCCATTCATTCGAAGTTCGGCACCACCCTCACAGCCACCTTCGCGCTTTCACTTGGTTTTGGTATTCAAGGTGCGGCGAGTTCGCCACGGCCGACGACGATACTACGTGCGCAGACTGCGGTGGCAAAGTGGTACTGTCTCCGCCCCCCCCCCTCCTCCTCCTCCTCCGCCCTCCGCTCCCTCCTCCCTTCGCACTCGCCCACTCGCTCGCACTTACGCGCGCGCGCAACGCAACGCAACGTGACTGCAGGTGGCCGTCTCGACCAGCGCCAGCATGTGGAAGAACGGAGGCAGTGTCGCGCCGCAGGGCGCTGTCCCCACCGCCTTCGTCGGCTCTGCGCAAGGGCTCGGGTGCGTCTCTCGGCAGGCTGATAGGGACGGAGGTGTTCTTCGCAGGTGACGTTCTCACTGACACTCACCCCTTCTCTCTCTCTCTCTGACACCCAGCACGAGCGCCGCGCCGTCGCCGCCCGCGCCGCGCAAGGAGAAGGCGACCGCGCTCTACAATTTCATCCCGCAGGTGTGGCGGCGCCGATGCGCGGCACAGCACCGGCATTCGAAACTCACGCTTCTTTCTCGCCTGGATGAATGTGCATCCGCAGGAGCCGCACGTGCAGCTGCGCTTGATCAAGGGCGAGGAGGTCGAAGTCATCCGAAAGGTGCGGAGGAGCCGTGGCCCCGGCTGTCCGCGGGAGCTGACCGCCCGCCACCGTTCTTCTTGAATGCTCACTGCGTGTAGGATGCGGACGGCTGGTGGTTCATCGCCAAAGAGGACGAGAAGGGGCTTGTGCCAGGCTCGTACTTGAAGCTGCACCACCCCGTGGTCGTGAACGTGCCGGATGCCGCGATCCTCGCAGCGCGCGAGGCGTCGAATCAGCGGCTCATGCAGATGTCGTCCCGCGCGTCCATCGGCTCGGACGACGCGGGCGTGGACTATAAGGCGCTGCGGCTCGAGGGGCTGGCGCTTGATGACGCATCGAACCCGCAGGCGCCAAAGGGGCCGGGGTCGGTCGACGCCAAGGCCAGTGATGTGGACGAGAAGCCCACGGTGCGCAGGCTCCGCAAGTGCTTCGCATGCCGAGAGACGATCCTCGGCCGCACGAAGACCGCCAAGGGCGAAATCTTCCACGAGATCGTACGTCGCGCTTGCCCATAGAGCTGTGGCGGCGGTGGGGCGATCGCATTCACTCCTTCTCATCTGTGTGATGCGCACAGTGTCTGTTGTGTCCTGGCTGCCGTGAGTCGATCGAGGAGAATGAAGAGTTTGCGATGATCAAGAAGAAGGCGTACCACGCGGACTGCGCCCGCGACGTCCGCCACTGCCGCGTGTGCGACAAGGTTCGTCGAGCAGCGCGCAGGTGAGGAGGTGGTGATAGTCGACTGAACGGTGCTATTGGCCTGCAGGAGATTCTCGGACGTGTGTACAAAGCGGGCGACGGCTCGTTCCATCGGCTGTGCATGATCTGCTCGCGCTGCAACAAGCAGGCGGATGAGGGCGCGCGCTTCGAGAACGAGCGGCTCGTGTGCAAGCTGTGCGTTGAGGAACAAGGTGCGGGAAAGATAAACACACGTTGCTGCTTCTTTTCTCCTACCGATGCTCACTGTTGCATGGACGCTGGCGACAGAGAAAAAAGAGCGCGAGGAGCGCGAGGCGCGTGAGGCGGCGGAGCGCGCGGCTGCCAAGGCCAAGGCGGAGAAGGAGGCCGCCGAGGCTGCTGCGCGCGCGCTGCTCGAGCAGAAGGAGCGCGAAATTGCCGAAGCCGCTGCACGGGCGAAGAGAGAGCAGGAGGAGCGCGAAGAGCGTGCGCGCGCGGAGCAGGCCGCGAAGGAAGCGGAGGAAGCGCGCAAAGCCAAAGAAGCGAAGGAAGCTGCTGAGGCTGCCGCTGCCGCGGCATCTAGAGCCCATCGCGGCACTAGCCATGCAAATCTAGACCAGTTCGATCTCGGTGCGCTCGACGGCCACGAGCGGATGTCCGAGTTCTCGGACTTTGGCTCGGAGTTTGGTGACTCGTTCATGACGAACAACCACGACTCGATGCGTCTCTCGGAGGTGCTTGACCTCGAGTCCATCGACGCGTTCAACAACGGGAGGCGCAGCAGCCGTGGCTTTGACCGCCTGTCGACTTTCTCGGATTTGAGCTCGATCTCGGACCGACCGTCGGATGCGCGGGCGGACCGCCGCACTCTCCCGTCGTCGCTGCGCGAGGAAGACTCAGAGTACCTGTCGGACGAAGACGGGGAACAGGAGCTCTGCGGCGGCTGCAACCTTGTGCTTGAAGGCGAAGCCGTGGGTGCGCTGAACCGCTACTTCCACTACGAGGTGCGTGGCGCGCGCCGTCTTGGAGGAGGTTTATTGCTCGAGGGCGTTGCTGATCGCGTATGTGCCGTGAACAGTGCTTCAAGTGCAGTCACTGCCGCAAAGTCATCGCGGAAGATGACGGGTACGCGGAGAAGGACAACAAGGTACGCCGAAAAACTTCTTGCGTGACACTCAGAACCGCACGAGACAGTCGATGCAGGCAGCTAAGTAACCATACCTGTTTGCAATGCAGGCTTACCACCAGAACTGCTACCAGGACAAGTTCGGCAAGCGCTGCTGCCGTTGCACGCAGGTGCGCTCAGAGTCATGCGCTCGGATGAGTGGGGTGACCTCGTGCTGACCTCGGTTTCTGCGTTTGTTTGGGTTCACGCAGATTTTGAAAGGAAAAGTGGTCAAGGCGCTCGACAACCTGTACCACCCGGCGTGCTTTGTGTGCTTCCAGTGCAGCTCGTCTCTCTCCGGTACGTTTCATGTGATGCGTGCAGTGTTGCTGTATCGAACTCGAGGCTGAGACTTGTTGCCTTGTTGTGGCGCGTGCAGAGAGCTTCTTTGAGCACGACGGCCAAGCAGTATGTGCGAAGTGCAAGCACAGCGCGATCACCTTCGAGGATCCTTCTGCGCAGTACGTTATGCTCTGCAAGTGCTTCAGCACAAGCGCGATGTGACGCGAGGCGCCGGCTGATGTTGTGGACGATGTGTGGGATACAGAGAGAACCTCGCCCCGATTGGCACTGCGACTGTCGGATACCAGTTCTCGGCTCAGGATGACACACAGCTGACGATTTACCCAGGCGAGGAGCTGTCGATCCTGCAGAAGGACGACGACGGCTGGTGGCTCGTGGATCTGAGGAACAAGCGCGGCTACGTGCCGGGATCATACCTGGTGGAGCACCCGCCGAAGAAGGCGAGCAAGCCGGCGGTGCCAGGACTCTGCAGTGGGTGCAAGACGCAGAACCCGGACGTCGCCCGCTTCTGCCGCACCTGCGGGAACCAGCTGATCGCCTAGACCCCACAAGCGGGTCTTGCTGTCCGATAGATGATATTGTGCGGAGCGTTGAGTTGAACGGGAAATAAAGCCGCAGGTTCTTGTTGTTCGCATGGTTCGGCGAGGTTGAGCTGGTGGTGGCATTAGAAGTCGAGTCGCTCGATGCCTGTCACCTTGGTTTCGGCGTGACAGACTCGAGAGAAATCGAGATTAACAAAGCGGGCCTCTCTCACCCTACATCCAACGATCCCACAGCATCAGCGGCCGATGCGATATCGCCGTTGGAGATGGACGAGGTCGAGTAATGAACTCGGCAGCGCAAATGAGTGAGCCGTCCACAGATCCGACGGTTGGCTTTTTTCGATAGCC